>JAPCYS010001354.1:0-45846 GCA_028641055.1 Alopecurus myosuroides | reverse complement strand
AGGAATCAATAGTACAAATCCGCCACAAAGTGAAGAACATATGCGACGGGGGCCTGGCAGCCACAGTAGTGTGGCTGCAGAAGAGAGCGGCTATGGCGAACCCAAGCCGATATCCACGTGTACGCCAAGTGCGTTCAAGTTGTTGGCGATGTTAGCGTTGTCTGCGACATCTTGTACCACGGACATTAGCGCTCTCCTGGCGGCAGCTGGGGTCACCATAGAGCTCAGCTGCATGATGACGATGACCAAGAGGAAGAGGATGATGGTGTTCCGAGCCATGAGGATCGTTACTTACTAGCTAACAATATCAGTAGAAGGATCGGTCGAGGCTTAATTGGTTCTTGAAATGGAGTCCTAGTGCTGGGCTTTATATACATAGAAACGCATGGCCATGTCATCATCCGCGTGCATCCATTGTTTACTTTGGGTATCTTCAGATTCTGATTTGGTTCTCTTCTTAAAGCCAAGCCGTTATTAAATTGCATTAAAATCCTTACAAAATCAATCTCTGATACATGGCGTGCAGGCCGGTATCTGCGATCGTGCCATGCTATCTTCTGCCTACAATTTAGTGCTAGGTGGCCGTTTACCCCAGAGAAAAAAAACAAATCCTTATTTGTCTACGCGTATGGACTTAAGGTTGTACAAATATATCCAACAAGAAAATCCAAATTATAAAGTTATAGAATCCTAAGCTTGTAATTGCGATGCATCCTACCTTTCTGATGCATGCCATGTGTGCTACGATGGACTTCCTGGAACAACCAAAGACAAAGATGGTGCTATGGCCTACTTGACTACTTCATGTAATCCATCTCGTTTCACATAAGTTCTAACTTGATTGTGAAAGCTTAGAGAGAATATGCTTCCGTAGTACCCAATGAGAAGAAAACTAGTAGAATTTCCATGAGAAGAGAAAGTGCCATAGTTTCTGTAAACAACTTTTTTTTTTTGATAAAGGGAAGTATATTAATATCGTGGAGATACAAATTACACCCGGCCTCTGCAACAACGCAATGGATGCACACAGCCGAAAGACAATAAAAAGAAGAAATAAAAAGAAAAGTCCCGCTACAGAGTTACAGTCCTCGCGGTATCCGCACAACCACCACCTAAACAACAGCTGATGTCCATCTCTTCGAAAACAACGTCTCCAAGAAGAACGGTGCCAGGCACAACCAATTAAGGCCAGACCTTGGGTTTTCACCCTGAAGATAATCCTCGCTTTCAAAACAACGGCTCCAAGAAGACCAGTGCCAGGCACAACCAATTAAGGCCAGACCTTGGGCTTTCACCCTGAAAGGTAGGACTTTGGACTTCACGCATGTTGTCGCCCCCTCTTACATACGGCCGCCACGGATCTTGTAACTCGAAGCCAGTTCCCCATCAATGCAAAGACTCCGAACACCGTTGATAGTCCTCCAATCTCGCCTTCGATGATTGAGCATTGTGACCGAATTCCACCGATCCAGCAATCTCCAGGCGTCGCCCATGGGAGTTGCCAGCGGAGCCTTTCGGGTCGACAACCCGGCTTGATCAAAGAGAATCTACATCAGCATCTTCATCTTCGCGCGATGGGAAACCCAAGGACCACCTCCTTTATTCTGATGTCTCGCAGCCCCGACGCCGCGAAACGACTCCCAGCAGGGAATTTGCGGGAGTTCCGCATCTGCCGCCACCGGGAACCCTGCCGCCGATGGTCCCTAGCACCACCGCCTCTCGCCGCCAAAGACAGAGGAGGCCGCGCGGCCCGGGAGCCAAGCCGATGGCGGCGCCGCTGCCACGCGGCCGCCGCACCATGGCTGAGCCACCCCAGATCCCATCGGCGGCGCCACCACCCGGCCAGCGCCGGCTGCCCACGCAGACCCAGCCACTAGCCGCCGCCAGAAGAACCAGGGCCGCCGCCCCGGCGTCCGTGCTCCGCCGTCCGCGCAAGCCGTCCAGGGCCGACCAACGCATCTGGCCGGAGGCCTCCCACCGCGTTTGTGCTGAGGAGGCGAGGACCCGCCGGCCCCGTCCACCACGCGGAGGGTTGTGCCCCCGGTGGCTTCCTCCGGCGGCGGCGGGTGGATGGGGAGGAGGGGGTGTGGGGGCGGCGGCGGCTAGGGTTTCGCCCATGCCGCCCCCTGGGAGCAACGCGAACCTTCTGTAAACAACTTCCGGATGATTTAACTGAATCTTCTTGAGGATAAAAATCAAGCGCGATGAGATTTTTAGACCAAACTCTCTCCAGCAGAAGAAAAATGGAAATAAGATTTTTTTTTTCGAGGAGTGCGTGGGGGGCCAAGGATCCCCACCGATTATATTTTCATAACCTCGAAAAAGGAGGCTGGGATGCCTCGTACAGCAAAGGGTTAAAAGAGCAAAGGATACAGAGGGGGGAGGCGAGATAAAGGGAGGTTGCCTCAACAGTCTACTAAAACGTGACCAAAGGGGGAATGATCCCTCTCTTGATACTACGTTGTTAGATA
Organism: Alopecurus myosuroides; assembly: GCA_028641055.1. Lineage (NCBI taxonomy): Eukaryota > Viridiplantae > Streptophyta > Magnoliopsida > Poales > Poaceae > Alopecurus > Alopecurus myosuroides. The sequence continues at coordinate 43,375 of JAPCYS010001354.1, read as the reverse complement.
GATGAGACTCCCGGTTTATTCGAGCGCACACAGCCGTAGCTGGGACTCGAACCCGGGTGGCTTGGCGCGCACTCGCAACCTCTAGCCACTGAACTTGCACTCAGTTCTCGCCTCAACAGTCTACTCATTACAAACACATTAAGATCGTCGACACCACCCTGATCGGCATGCGCGAAACGCCCACGCCATAACCTGGTGCTGTCCGCAATCCGCCGAAGGACGGCAGAGGTCGGGAGCGCGTTCGAGTTGAACACGATGTCATTCCTGCTCTTCCAAATGTTCTACAGGATAGCGGTAACGACGGAATGCCAGACCGGAGCCGGCATGTGAAAAAGGAAGGGAATGGACCAAAAGGACGGGTCACTCGGCGGGGGCAGGACGCCCTGCCGGGCCCAAACCCGGGATGCGGCAGCACAGGAGAAGAGGAGATGGTGGTTTGTCTCCTCTAGGCCGCATCGCTCGCAGGCTGTGGAGGGGGCACATTGTTTATGGAAGAGGTTGGACCGGGTGCTAAAGCAGTCGGAGGCAGCAAGGTAAGAGAAGATCTTAACCTTGGAGGGAACACGGAGCGCCCAAATGGTGGTTGCATTAGAATCGAGGGGAGGGGGGTGCGAGCATGTGGTAGGCCTGCCAGGAGCTGAAGGTGGCGCGCCCTGCAGTGTCAAGAGTACGAACATTGTGCCCGCAGGAGAGCGACACGGATGCGATGACAAGGCCTACTGCACTAAGCTCGCCCTCTGCGGCAGCGGTAAGACGAGGGTGGGGTGAGAGCCATGTCTCACAAACGGACGCCACTATCGCATGCGGGCGTGTGGAGTGGGAGTAGAGCGCAGGGAAACGGACAAAGAGCGGTGTACCGGGCAACCATTTGTCCAACCAGAAGGACATGCGGTTGCCATCACGGAGAGACACCCGAGTCACCGCACGGTAGAGAGGGAGGCAGGTGTCAACAATTTTGTCGACGAAGGTCGTGGAGGAGGCCGGCTGTTTATCGCTGAGGTCCCCTTGGAGGTGGCGGAAGAACCAAGTCTTCCAAGGCAGCTCGTCAGGTTGGTGAAGGCAATCCACGAGGTGGAGGAGTAGACACTTGTTTTGCTTCTGGAGATCCCTGATGCCGAAGCCGCCAAACTTTTTGGATAACACAAGCTTGTCCCAAGAAATTAGACATCTAGCACCCGAAACCGAAATCTTTACCCGTCCAGAAAAAGCCCGACGTCTTTTGTCAATGGACTCTATCACACCTACGGGTAGCAAGAAAGAGCACATAAAGTAAGTAGGGAGGTTGTTCAGGACGGATGTGCAAAGAACGAGCCGACCGCCAGAGGAGAGGAGGGACGCACGCCAACCAGAGAGACGACGATCAATGGTAGCGAGGAGTCGTCCGTAGGACGAGATAGGTAGACGGTGCAGGGATAGCGCAAGGCCGAGGTAGGGTTGTGGGAACCAGGAAATGGGGCACCCAAGAACAACGGCCATGGCGGAGGCGACGTCCTCGTCGACGTGCAGGGGGCCAAAGCAAGACTTGTCGTAGTTTATGGTTAGACAAGTGGCGTTAGCGAAGGTGTCAAGAACATTCCGAAGGCACGTGATTGAGCGGGTATCTGCTCTACAGATTATAAGCGTGTCGTCAGCGTACTGGAGGACGGGGCACGGGGGAGGTGGGGTCAAGGGGTTGCGACAGTCCGTGATCGGAGAAGGCTTGAAGGAGGAGCTTAGAGAGGATGTCAGCTACGAGGATGAAGAGGTAGGGGGAGACTGCATCGCCTTGGCGGAGGCCAGTACGTCATTTAATCCATTGGCCGGGAACACCGTTCAGGACGACGGAAGTTAAACTAGAGTGGAAGAAATTGGACATCCAAGCACACCAGCGGTCGTCGAAACAACGTGCGCAGAGGATGCTGATAAGGCTCTCGCAATTAACGGAGTCGAAGGCCTTGCGGAAGTGGAGTTTGAAGACAACCGCGGGGCATTTTCTAAGGCTGCAGCAACGGACGAGGTCAGCAGCGTAGATGATGTTTTCGGAGATGCGTCTACCTTGGAGAAAGCCCGTTTGGTCTGCGTCAAGCAGGGAGCGAATACAGCGTTGGAGTCTGGTTGTTAGGACTTTGGTTATGATTCTCATGACGCAATTTTGAAGGGATATGGGGCGGAAATCGGTGGGGCGGGTGGCGGTGTCTGTTTTGGGAAGGAGGACGAGGAAGGCTCTGTTGATACGGGTAAGGTCGAGCGTGTGATCATGGAAGCTACGGCAAAGGCAATTGATGTCGTGTCGGACGGAACTCGAGAAGGTATTGAAAAAAGCAGGCCCAAAACCATCGGGCCTAGGGCTAGAGTTAGTGTTCATAGCACAGAGGGCCCGTCTGATTTCATCTTCTTCAAGGGGTTCAGAGAGGCCGGCGCGGGCAGTAGGAGACCCATCGTAGAGAGATTTAATGTCGAAGTTCCAAGAGGCGGGGCAGACCGTCCCAAGGAGCCCGGAGTAGTAGGTGTGGAGGATGTTGGCCTTGTATGAATGCAGCATGAAGGACCCCTCGTCCGTGACAAGCACGAAGATGCGGTTTTTCCGGTGACGAGAGGTGGATGTGGCGTGAAAGAAAGAAGTGTTTTCATCCCCAGCTAGAGAGTAGCGGATTTTAGCCTAGGTTTTCCAGTGGGCCGCCTGAGTCTGGATGGACGTATGGAGGGAGTTGATGGTAAGTGCGCGTAAGCGGAGTTCAAGAGGGGAGAGGGCGCGACATTCCTCTAAGACATCGAGGAGTTTGATGAGACAGCGAAAGTTGTTTTGTTGTTGGGCCAAGCGAGCCTTTTTCTTTTCCAAGACTTGCAGAAAGAGCGGCAGGCACGAAACCGAGCAACAACCCTAGCGCCGGCGTCGAGCCTGTAAGTGGAGTTCCAGGCAGAAATGGTTTGGCTTCGTTAGAGGAGGTACAAGAATCGTCGAAACGGAAGATGGGGGACATGGGGGTTTTGGTACTGATGTTTGCGGTTAGGTGACATGGTCGGAAAAATCCCGGATGATGGAGGTGAGATGAGAGGTGGGAAAGAGCGCATTCCAAGAAGTGTTGATGAGCATCCTATCCAGGCTGTCAAGACATCGTAGTAGAGTTCATAGAGAGGGGTGCCATGAGACTACTGATAGAGACGTGGGGGAAATGTGGTAGTATGACAATCAAGGACACCAAGGTTTACCCAGGGTCGGTACGTCGCAACTAGGCGGCGTTCCTACTCCTGGAATCTCACTAAATAAGGGCTGAAGCCTAAAGTATACAAAGTACAATGTGATTTGGTTTAGCTACTCGACGAGGATCAACTTCTCGGTGAGTTGGCTTCTAGCTGATTGTCTATATCTTTCTTCTCTCTCGTCCGGCTTTATATAGATAGCCGGGTTAGGGCTAACAGAAAGGAAACCTAGAAGACTACGGTAAGGTTCTAACTTGGAAGGCAAGAATCCGCCTTCTACTCCAAGCCGTACCACGTGGGCATGGTCCGGGTCCTTCTAGAATCCAACTTCTGCGCATCAGCTTACTTGGCCGCCTAATGGACCGTGATCCATTACCATTCAGGCCACCCTGGTAATCCAGCTCTATTTCTTCCACGAGCCTTCGTGGAGAAGGAACTTCCCACGTTAGCGATAAAATCATGCTAACGTCAGGGATGTTTGGGTTTAGAGTGTGAAACCCTGAAACGTATCTCTGAATGATTCTGCGGGAAACGAGGAGATAGCAATAATCACCCATCTCCTCATTTCCCGGATTTTCCGTTGAGTGACACGCGTTGAAGATCTAACGTCCAAAGAGCCGTTGAAGCGCCTCTCAAAGGTTTTCCGGCTATAAATAGCCTACCTCGAGCCCTCCGGCAATTCTTCTCCTCTCACGCCGCCTCCCATCCCCCAAGCGCCACAACACCCGAGCCAAGGTTCCATTAGAGCGAACAGAGCTTGCGCACGTCCCGCACCATTCTCAGAACTTCTTCATCGAGAGCTCAAGACCTTCACCGCGCCGCCTGCAAATGGACTCCGGTGACTCACCGCGCGCCGCATAGAAGTTCTCTGTTTCCGTCGGCATCGACGAAATTATCAATTCCATGGACCCGCAGCTCGATTCCCCGAGCCGCGCCGCCGCCAGCGCACCGGAGAAAAACTCGTCCCCGAAACGGCGGAAGAGAAAATCCTCCTCATCAGGGAGGAGCTCGCCGTTGCGGCCGCCGCCACCGGAGCCGAAGACGAGGGCGAGCTTTCCAGCAATTGGAGCCGATGCAACTTGGCCCCTTCTCTTCTTCCGACAATGGAGAAGGAGGGGCTGGTTGTGAAGGGGAAATGGCGGCATGAAGAAGATGAATCTGAGCCCTTGTCCAATGCCGGGGAACGGGTTCTCTTGACCTAGCACATCTCTCGAGGTATGGGAATTTCACCTTCTAGCTTCTTCCTGCAAGTTCTCAACCATTATAACATCCAACCCCACAACCTGCCACCAAACTCTATTCTTTATTTATCTGGGTTCTAGGCCCTTTTCGAAGGGTATCTAGGAATAGAGCCTAGTCTATATTTATGGTTGTATTGTTTCGGGGTTAAGAGAAACCCCTTAGAGGGTGCACTCCCGACTTACGGGACCATATCTTTTACCCTGCATAGATTCAGCAAAGATTGGTTCCCCAAGATCAAAACGTCGGAATCCGTCAAATTCTAGATGTGTTCCTTTTTCTACCACCAAGACATCCCGTGTCCTGGAAAGGAAACGGGGATTCCTCCTTTCGTCAACGCTGCCGCCACTTCCCAGGAAAACTGGGCTGTGGAGGCAGTTCAGTCTCTGCCGGATGATTTGATTGAAATCAAACGGCGCATCGCCATACTAACCTCTTCCAAACCTCCTCTCACTGGAACCGACAATGTTTTGTGTTGGTTCGGAAGACGTATTCAACCTCTTGCGCATCGAACCCGGCTTTTGTGCAAATATGAGGGCCTGGAGGACGAAATGAGGGGAACGGAAAAGGCATTCACGAAGAGGGATTTCAAGAAACGGGTTAATCATTTGGTCGCCACTCGCGACCAATATGAAGAAAGCCTAGGGATGTATCACGAAGAAAACCCGGTTCCCAAGGTAATGCTTTTTCTCCTTTGGGCAATTTCTCGGATTTTTATCTTTCCCCGATTTCCTCACTTAGTCGGATATTTAGCTTTTTCCATAGTTCGATGACTTCACCGCGAAAGATCTTGCAACTGACGCCAAACTTGATGAACTGCATGCCAATTTTTATGCTGGTCAGAAGCGCAAAAGGCCATCAACTGCTGAAGAGGTGGTGGAACTTCACGGAATGCACCTTGCTACTTCCAGGTAATCCCCTGGGTTTACTTTTGTCTCTTCTTTTTATTGCAAGAGTTATTTTAGTTTCTCGGAATACTGATTTCTCGGAATTTCTTTCACCTCCTTCCCTTTTCAACCTTGCTCCAACTTCTTTGAAGCCAAAGAAGCTGAAAAAGCATAAGGCTGCTGCCGGCAAGGGGGTGCACTGGAGTGAGAAAATCAATCTGCTAGGGATGAGGAATTTCCCTTGCTGACGAGCCAGCATATTGCGTACGAAACGATCGTGAGGGAAAGGGCGGTTCTGGACATGGGTGGCCCTTCTCATACAACTGAGGAGGAGCCATTTCCGACTTTCCACAAGGAGTTTTAGGTAAAATAAGAACCGTTTGATCGATGAACTCGGGTACATTCGTCCGTGGGCTACCAAGTTCTTCGCACCAGCGCCTCTAATCCATCCTTGGCCACAAGGCGTATTAATGGTAAGGAATAACTTTGTATTTTCATCTCGACATGTCATCCAGGACGGCCTCTGCAACGTCGCGATTCTTTTTGCAGACTATGCAAAAGAATTCAACAAAAACCTGACAAACTTGACAAGGATGTGCCAGGTAATATCTCCAACCCCTAAGTAATAAGTTGAATGTATACTTTCGACTTAATACTTTTTTCATTGTTATGCTTGTTTTGAACTAAAGCATTATTTCCTTTCTTTCCCGTGTTTCAGCAAACTGCTGAAAATATCAACATGGAGGATTTCAACAAACTTACCATCAAGAATAAGGAGGTTAAAACCCTTCTTACAATTCTTGAGGATAAGGAGGCGAATCTTGCATCCACTCAGCAGCAGCTGAGTGAACTAGCAGGTATGAAAATTTTCTTTGCTTTTCATGCGCAATTTTTTCTAAGTATTTTTCCGAGTTTCCAACTCTTCTTTTTTACTTGCATTTCAGCTTCTTTGGCAAAATCCAAAGAAATTGATGAAGATGCCGGCAACGCTGAAAACCTCCGTCACGAGAACCTGGATCTTAACAAGTTCAATGTGAAGTTGCAGCAGGACCTGGAGGCCAGCCAACTAGCTGTTGGCATTGACGAATCTAAGGCCTCCAACCAGGTTGCGAAGGACAAGGCCACCATCTAGGATCTGTAGAATGCCTTGAACCAACCCGTGGAAGAAGGCACCGAGATGGACCGGATTCTCGGTAAGCACTTTGTCATTTACCGGATTTTCCATGTTTCATCTTATTCTGTTTTTTCTAACCCTTGTGTGTTTACTGAAACAGGAGATAGCCCCCAGCTTACCCGGATTGAAAAAATCCGGGCTTTCGGGAAGGTATTCACCGCGATCAAGCTTGCGGGAATGTTGCTTGTCAACAAGTACCTTCCTGCCAGGTCTGGGGAGTTCTCGGAAGTTGAAAATCTTTCGGAAGCTATCGTGGAGGTGGCGGAGTCCAGGGAGTCCCTTCTCCGTTCTGCGACTCGTGGTGGTGCACGCATGGCTCTTGGGCTCACGCGTATGCACTACCCAACTGCCAAGTCTTGGCGTGCGGCGTCCGACATCCCTCAAGGATACACGGAGGCTCAACAGGCCAGCATCTTTGATGAAATCAAAGTTCATGCCACCAAGATTGCCAACATGGTGAACATCTCCACCTTCTACCCGGAGGATGCAATTCCGGAAACTCCCGAGGAATCCAGCATCGAAGACGATGACTCGGATGCCTGAAGAAGCTGTCTGGTCCTGGGTAGAGATAGGGAAATAGAAGCATTATTGTTCTTACAATTTAAAACTTATTGTAATGCTTTATATTCCTTTGTATAAACAAGTACTCCGCTTTTGCAGTTTAATTTATAAGTCTTTGCAAGTTTTTCGGGTTTTTCTTCCTTTATCTTCTAAGTTCTCTGGTTTATATGTCTTAACTGTCCTTAGTGTTTGAAATGGCTCAATAATATTTAATCTTCATGCCAAGTGACCGGGTATAACCAATCAGTCAAAACTCAGAAACATGGATCATACTAAAGGCATTTTTACTTACTAGCTCCAGTGACCCAACATAAAAACAATCAGATAATACTTGGAGAAAACACAAGGAATTTCGAATGAAACTCAGGCACGCGGGCACAATCTGGGTTTCCTTAAGCCATATTTAGGCTGAAAATCATTCAGTTTTTTAACTCCAAGAACGCAGGCACAATTCGGGTTAACATTGAGTATTTTGAAAGATCATTGGGAAATAGATAAGGAGGATTTATGCTTTGTACTATAATAAACATGTAAAAACATAGATGTATGAATTCCGACAACTTTATTTCATGATCTCAAAGATGTTTACATAGAAATTGAACTAAGTCAGGAAAAACCAAATGAGATGCAAGAAACAAAAGAAAACAATAGACATTTCAATGTAATTGGAATTATGAATCCAAACTACCTTTCTTCCTTAAACCCTAAACCTATTTCAAATTTAGTTTTTATTATAATGAGAAAATATTTCTTCTTAGAAAACCTCTTTACAAACATGTTTTAAACCATTTTATAACTATGAAAATATTTATGATATTAAAAACATGAGAATTGCTATCTCTAATACTTTCTTCATGCCTCCAAAAACATTTCATGTGAATAAAAATGCTTTTATAGTGCCTTTCAAATATTATATTAACTAATAACCAATATATAAAGTGTTTGTATAAATTATTTTGTTTTTGAAAACAAGTAAAAGACCTTGAAAACCAGTATTTACATTCGAGACCAGCTCTCTTAATTTTATTAAACCCTAATTCCAATTATATATTATTTTATATTTAAAAATGATTTTAGTACCATTAAGGCATTATCCATATTTTCACAATTCAAAATTTGAAATGTGTTGGAAACAACACATTTATGTTCATATTTGAAAAATAATTATTTTATAAGATTTAGAATTTTTTTTGAGCTTATTTGGAGTTTTTATACAAAAGTTACTAAAGAAATAAAAACCGGAAATGGAAAAAGAAAAAGATTCAAAACAAAAAAAGAGAAAGAACGAGAACAAGACGAGCCAACCGAGCCGACCCACCCCTTACCTACCGTGCGTGCGCGGAAAGCTGCATCCCACCAGCCCATCCGCAGGCCTCCCAGTTCCACTCACTGACTGCTCGGGCCCGCCAATGGTGAGACCCGCCCGTTAGTGTCATCCTTAACGTCCTACTGATGCCGCGCCCACGGACTGGTCGTAACGGCCGCTGCATGATCCCCTCTCCCCGCTAGTTCCTCGACCTTTCGAACGCCCTCCATAAGTGGCCGAGACCGCGTCGTCATCACCATAGCCTTCTCCGTATCGAGCTGGCCGTCATGGTCGTCTCCTACGTGCAGGAGGGTGGCCGGAGTCTCGCCACCGTCTAATCTTGTGCGTAGCACCGCTGTAAACCTTCATTTCCAGCGAGCAGAGCCGCTAGGTAACCCTACCCCCCTTGCGCCGTCAGATCACAATCGTTTGGCTCAAAATAGATGGATTTAGCGAACCGTTTTCCGCCAATCCCAGCACACCGCGTGGAGACCAGTCAGCAGGCCCAGTAAGCCTGCCTTATTAGCATCCAGCCAATAGTTTTCTGCCACGTGTTTCAGATGTTTTCTATTTTTACCCAGAATAGAAATTAATTGGTAAGAATTGCAGAAAAGCCCCTACACGTTAGAAACCTCATATCTTTGTAACAACAAATCCAAATTTAGAAAACTTAAACTTTTTGAAAATCCCTTGATATGTAGAAACTTTTAGCACGGCCCAGAAATTAAAATTTGAATATTTGAAATTTGTCCAAATTCAAATGAGCCATTATGATGATTTTTAGCATAATTTTAATTCTACAAATAAAAAAATGGCAAATAAAATATTTTTGCAAAATTGAAGATGTGTACTTTAATACTCCGTGTCTCAAAATAATTTTTGAACCAATTAAAATTGAATTTAGAATTTAAATAGCCATTTGAGTATTTTCCACCTAGTTTAAATTCTACAAATAATTTTACTATGGTTTCTTTTGCAAAATTGTTCTAAGTAGCAGGCTTTGATCAGAGAGACCAAATCCCAAACTATTTAAGTTCATTTGTTTGATAAACATGTCAACTTGAGTTATAACCGTTAGTAATGACTTAATATTGGCATTAGTGATTTAATTATTTTCTAGCCCTTTTTCCAAAACTTTATGTGACCACATTGGACCAAGACCAGCACCTAGTGTGTATCAATCACATGCTAAAAATCTAGTGAGCCTAAACCCTCGTACTAAAATAATTTTCCAGCTTACAATTCCTGTTGTGAATTTATTGGAAACCTAGTACCCAAACCCTTTTGTGAATCATGTTATTCATGAATTTTAGACCAACGACTTTTGTAATCTTTGTGATAAAATACCAACCCTAGGACCCTTGGAATAAGGTTTTTTTGTCAATGTGGAAAGCCTGACCCAAACATCTTAATTTCTTTGTGTATATGGATTGAAGTGATATTCCTTGACAACCCTTAACCACCAATGCCAAACCCCACATCCAAACACTACGTTTTATCACATCCACTTCATTTGTATGTTGAGTGAAATGATATTCCTTGACAACCCTGAGCACACCAATGGCAAAACCCACATCGAAACACTTAGTTTATTTTTGCACATTGAATTAAGTACTAAATATTACAACATTGTTTCCTTTATCGTATTGAAGCAAATGTGATAACCCTTAGGTGAACTCTTGGAACCTACTTGACAATATAAATCCACTTGTGTTTGAATCCTTCAAACTTAAACCTTGACCAACCCATGCCTTACTAGCTAGCCCTAAACCCTTTTACCATATTTCCTTTTTTGTAAAATTGAAATATGTGTTAAACCTAACCCAAACCACTATAATTTCTTTATATAAATTGAATTATTGTGATAAACTTTGAACTTGTACATAAAAGACCAAACAATAACCATCTCATCATAATTCTTTTTGCATATTGAACTATGTGTGAAAACCTTATCCATGTTAACACCAACCAAGTTGAATAACTTGTTATGCTTATGTATTGTATATACTGTTGTATTTTTTGTATGTGCGTGAATTTACTGTTTATTGTTATTTATTTGTATTGTTTAGATTATACGGAGAAAACCATTCTATTTGTAAAGAGAGTGTTTCTATACCAACTTCCACAATGAAATTGATACTTCAGGTCCCACTTTTGTTTTCTAATTGCATTAGTATTTTCTAGTAGTATTTATAATAGGTGGTTTTATTTATTTTCCAAGTATATGTTGTGCTTAAAACGCCTAGTAGTGTGTAACCATCCTGAAACCCCTACTATGTACTTGTTTAGCTGTACTTGGTTACTATCACTAATACTGTAATTTCAGTCTGGTTGTGCTAAATAGGAAACTTTGAAAATTAACAACCTTAATGGAACACCTCGGTGGCTTGAACCTTGCTTTGTGGCTAAAAGAAATGTGGACTGCCACCCAGGAACACAGAGATTTGTAGGTCTTTACTATTTTAGATAGCTTCTAGTGTAGCATGGAGTTATTATGGATTCTGCCAAGATTGATTAAGTTGTGGGGGTTCATCATGTTGTAATAAATTGGGTGGTAGCAGAATTTTAGGACCGTCGAGTCTTACTGGTATGTATGAGTCTCTCTTCCCAAAGATTATATCTTATTCTTTCTTAGGGTAGGTTGAGTCTTATGGTGAAAGTGCACAACCTCTCGAGAGTTAAAACTAAGATCTTAGTCGTGTCCCAGTTATGGAAAATTTGAGCCACTAGACAGGGATAGTACTGAAAAATCTCCTCACCTTTTCTGAATGAATTAAAATATTGTAGAAATCTCTTTTAGGTTCACATGATGTGTGTACCCCGCTGTGCCCCCGTATCAAACTTCATGATATGTCTACCCATTACGACTTTAAAATTGTCTTCAAAGGATTAAAATGATTTATAAAATATAGGGCAACACTAGCTTTATGCAAATAGCCCAGACTCCACCAGCCAAATATCAGGTAGTTAGCTTATTCCTCAAAACTATCACCATAAAAGTGTCACTGCCAATACATGGTTGGAAAACCTGTTGGGCTAGGATGTCGGGAAACTCGACCTGCAGGCGCTGGGCCAAGTTCGCTCTTGTTGAAGCCGCGCAGGTCGTTCGAAGCATCCTGGCGAGCAACGACCCTCCGGAACAACGCGAGCCCATAACAGGGTCCATGTGTAGCAGGGGTCGGAGGGGAGAGCTCCCCCCGAGCCGTGCACGAATGCCTCGTCGATGTCGTCCATGGGGTCGATGCCCTATGGCGAAGCGCCACCGGAGACCCCAAAGTGGAGCGAGGAGTCACCATCGTAGTCGACGCACCAAGAAGAGATGGTGTGGATGGAGACTCTGGTGGCCACGTTCCCCTCGATGTCGCGAATGAATAGGGTGTGTGCGGGACTCTGTCTTTGTCGTCGACGTGGATGACCAAGCGAACTGCAGAGAAATCGAGCTCATTGAGGCAAAGGGGGTCAATGCGGCAGACACTCTGATGGCTCCGAAGGTTGCTCGGATCCCCCTCGTCCCAATGCTCCAGCGGGAAACCAGAGGCGGAGAGCTGCGCCATGGCTCCAGGGCGGCAGATGGACCTTGTGTCCTTCACTTCTGGCTTCTCCAGGATGACAAGGTGGTCGTCGATAGAGGCAGGGAAAAGGAGAATGTTGGCGTCATGGATGGCCGAGGAGTCGAAGAGGACGAGCACGGCCCCGGAGTCGGACGTGGCAATGCCAAATCTTGGGTTCCCGCTACGTTCCTCGAGGGCGCGCCTTAGGGTGAAACCTGGGCTCGTTAATGGGGGCTCGATCAGCGCGTAGGTGAAATGCCGGCTTCGGGCATGGTCGCCAGCCAAAGTAGTGAAGATCTCAGCGCTCCCCGCTTGTCCAGCTGAGCGGGAGGGCACACATGCACAGTGGTTGGTGCAGCGAATGAGGAGAACGGGTTGGTTGTGCGAAGCCAACCGGTTTCACGCGCGCCGGGCAAAGCAGTTGGAGGAATCGACACCGGGGCTCCTCGCCAGAACGCAGTTGGAGGTAGGAAGAAGATAGGCCCCTGATAGTGCAGATCTTGCACTCGTTGGGAGACCCCAAGAGGAGGGTGTGATGAGCACAGCGGTAGGAATTTCCCCTTAGTTAAGAACCAAGGTTATTAATCCAGCAGGAGAAAGAGGATCTTCGGAAGGTTGATACCACTATCGGTGGTGACGACGCCTCACTGGTGTGAGCAACAACGCGGAACCTGCACACAACACAACCAAAATACTTTGTCCCAATGATACAGTGTGGTAGTCAAAACGAAGATTAGACGTATAGTATGGAAAATGGTGTGTGCTTGCAGTAAGTAAAGAAAGCAGGAAATTGTAGAGGTTTGTTTAACAGTGTTGGAAAATGGACCTGGGTTCATAGGTTCACTAGTGGTGTCTCTCCATTAAAGATAGCATGCTGGGTGAACACATTACAGCTAGGTTATTGACAAATAGAGGTTGCACCATAGTGCACATTCATGACATGATGACTACTATGATATTTCCTGCTGGCATTACAACAATATACATAGACCGTAATCCAACTGTATCTATGACTAATAATCCACCCTCAGGTTATCATCCGAACCCCCTTAGGTATTAAGTTGCAAGCAACAGATAATCGCATTAAGCAATGTGTGTAATGTAAGCAATGATTGTACACGCGGGCACTCACACCGCTGTTTTCTCCCTAGTGGCAACAACACATCCTCCTCCATCATGTTTCTGTCACTCGAGCACATTCTAAAAGGAGCCATGAACCCACTATCTAGCTTAAATACTCACTCTTGGAGTCACTAGCAACTACTTGGCCAGGGCAACCACTAGGAACGGAAAGCAACAAGATCACAAATAACATATGCAAAAAAGACTATAATCAAATTGGCATAAGTTCAATATTCATCGAATCCTAGCAAACATAGCACATAAAGTTACACAAGCACAATCTCGATCATGTTAGGCAGCTAACGAGATCTAAACATGAAGGCATAGGAGGAGAAGACAACCATCTAGCAGGTTGAACTACTCATGCATCACTCCGGAGGCAGGCATGGTGATGAAGAGGCCTTCGGTGATGATCTCCTCTCGCGCAGGGTGCCGGTAGACAGCTTCGGAACCCCCTGATCTAGGGTTGACGACGACAGCGGCTGCGGAACTTTTTGGGGATATTTGATCAGATTCCTAGGGTTTTCCATCGGAGGGGAATATATAGGCGAAAGAGCAAAGGCGGTGGATCCCTAGGGGCCCAACACAACCCCCTGACGCGACCAAGGGGGGCGCCACCCCATGGTGTGGGACCCCTGGTGCCCGTCTTGACTCCTCTTCGGTCTTCTGGATGCTTACGGGTCAAATAGGAACTTCGGGATTTGTGGGGTCCAATTCCGAGAATATTTCCAGAACAATTTTTCTGAAATAAAAAATAGCAGAAAACAGGGAAGTCGCACTTGGCATCTTGTTAATAGGTTAGTCCCGAAAAACGTGTAAAAATGCTATAAAGAAGGGAGAAAACATGTAGCAATTAGCATAATATCACCATGGAGCATCAGAAATTATAGATACGTTGGAGACGTATCAAGCGTCCCCAAGCTTATTTCCTACTCGTCCTCGAGTATGTAAATGATAAAACACAATAATTTTTGAGGTGACATGCTACTAACATAGAAAAGTGGAACCAACTTCTTGGTTGTATTAGGTGAGGCCCAAGGAACACCCAATACAATGGTAGGGCCCACCTCTTGGCAAGATTCCACGAGTTCCGTCGGTTTCGGGAGTTTCGGGCTCAAAGTAGTCGTGAAATCCGCCAGAGAGAATCCGACGCCAGTGAAGCCCTAACACAAAGATAGAGGGAATCTTGTGCATCCAAGACCCATGACACAATATAAAACATCTTATGTCATAGCATGTGATTTGGTGGCATTCAGACGATCTGGTGGCCCCTCTCCGGAGAAAGGATAGCCCCGCTGGGGAAAAAGACGGAACTGTCGTTCTGGCCCCTCTACGTTAGGCGGAAGGGGGTAGCAAAGTGGAATCAACTGCTTGGTTGTATTAGGTTAGCCCCAAGGAACACCCAATACAATGGTAGGGCCCACCTCTTGGCAAGATTCCCCCGGCTCCCTCAGATCCGGGAGTTTCAGGCTCTAAGTAGTTCTGGAACCCGCCAGAGAGATCTGACGCCGGTGAAGCCCTAACACAGAGAGAGCGAGGGAATATTGGCCATACAATACCCATGCCACACTCTAACACACATTTTATGGCATACCATGGGATTTGGTGGCATTCAGACGATCCGGAGCCCCCTCTCTAGAGAAACTATAGACCCGTTGGGAAAAGACAGAACTGTCGTTCTGGCCCCTCTACATTAGCCGGAAGGGGTTAGAAAAGTGAAACCAACTGCTTGGTTGTATTAGGTTAGACCCAAGGAATACCCAATACATCCACTTTGTTCAACTTTGTGAAAGTTTATTTGAGACAGAGGGAGTAATAGATATATGATGGATCGATATTTCTTGAATGAAATTTTGAAGAAATTCTTAAAAAAAAATCTATGCTTTATCTATCTATAAATTTTATCTACAATTTAGGTTTGTTTATTCATAAACCCTAAGACATTTTGAACAAACTATTCTAACTTTAGCCATGCTAGAGCCTAAACAGAGAACTAAGTTAAACAACACAAGGGACATTCTAGACACGATAATAAACTTTAAACTAAACCAACCACCAACCACATTGCCGGATAATCTAAACACAATAACAAATCTTAAACTAAATCAACCACACTATAGACCATCTAGACACACTAGACATGACACACTAAAGGCGTACACAAAAGGTCTAAACTGACCAAAACATAGAGGATTCTCATATGCTAGAATCTAGCACGTTTTGTCCAGCAGCATACAAATGTAGCCACGTATTGCTCCATCTGATGTTATTTAAATTCCTAACAACACACTGAACCTTTACATATTATATTATGTATATAATCTGGAGGAGACATATTAACGGAAAGATAAGTGGACAGACTAAATATGACCAACGACTGAAATCAAATAAAGCCATACGCATACTAGATAGCACTCCCAATGTTTCACTAGAAGTCATAATAGTAATAATAAAGTGGGAGCTCCATGTTGGCAACTCAAACACTCGTACTAGTATGCGAACCAACTCAAATACTCGTAATAGTAAAGTGGGAACCAACCACACGCATACCAGATCATATTCATGTTGCTGCTAGTCAGATTGACCAGTGATGGCAACTAGCAGGATTATTGACTAATAACTTCAGTAGACACTGAAAGATAAGTATAGAAGTTGGATCCGAACCCGAAGGGGAGCGGAGACCATTCTGGATACAGTAGGAAGAAGGTGCTGCTCCGGTTTTAATGACAACTCATCCGGCTGCAATCAGGATATATCTTGATACAGCAGCTAGTGCATGCACGAGCAGGAGCTCGGCAAGGCTTCCACGCGGAGGAGCGTTTGAGGACGCCGCCAGGAGTATGAACTGGAGTCACTGGTCTGCCACAATGGACAAATCGAATCAGTCAAGAAACGGAAACGCAAGGGGGGAATCGAACAAAGCAGTGAATAAACTGAACCTGCTTCCTCGCTCTGTCTCGATCTGAATCCTCGTGAAAAATCTTTTGCCAACTAGGGATTTCACCAAGGGCCCATCTATCTCCAGCCACCAACCTTGACACCCCCCCCCCCCTTAAGTAGCCTGCTGCAAACAGAATATAATTCAGAGTTCAAACCGAGTAAACAAACATATGCACACACTACTGGAAAATCGAACGCCGCCGAGTATCTCATTGTTCGCCGAGTGCAACTTCACGGGATACTCGGCGTACACAACGGAAAGCCGAGAATACCAAGGTCACACTCGGCGTACACAAAACACTCGCCGTATACAACTTTTGCCGAGTGGCTACTTTCAGTCCCACTCGGCAACGAATGTACACTCGGCACTAACTACCTTTGCCGTGTGTGCCCTACTGTCAGCACTCGGCAAAGACAAAAATGTCGGCTTACAACCTCAACGACACTCGGCACAGAGGCAGGACACGTGGCATTTCCGAGTCTGCAGAACAGGGTTTTCTACTTTGCCGAGTGTCCCTGGAATGGGGACTCGGTAAAGATACCTGTTTTTTTTTCCCCAAATGTTTGCCGAGTGTTTTCAGCACAAGACTCGGCATACATGTTGTCAAAAATATTTTGGTTCCGCGCGATTTCTTCCCGCCCACATTTTGAATCTTTGCCGAGCGTCCCAAGGTGGTACTCGGCATATGTACGTCAGTTCATATTTTTTATTTCTTCCCGCACCGCGTTTGAAACTTTGCCGAGTGCCCCATGATATAACACTCGGCATATATACTAGAAGACCAAATATTTTACTTCTTCCCGTCCGTGTTTGAGACTTTGCCGAGTGTCCCGTGACATGACACTCGGCAAAGAAGTGAAAGAAGCACACAATCCGTGTTCCTATCTTTGATCCACCGGCTCACAATCACTTGAAAGATCCAACGGCTCGGAAAAGCTCGAAGCAAACACACGATCCGTGTGCTTCTTCCCTCCATTTCTCTCTATATAAACACACATGCATCTACCTAAGTTGGCACATATCTACAACCCAGCACTCTCCCATGTCTTCCACCGTACTCACTATAACCTGCTCGGAGGTGGAGGAGCTCTGTGCCTAGAACTACCCCTGCCCTCCCGGGTACGGCGTCCCCGCCGGGTGGATGCTGAGCGCCGGAGGCATGCCAGTCCCTTCTGTCCCTCAAGGTGTGGCGCGCCGGGCGGCCATCACGAACCAGTACTACTTCGAGCTGACACCGGAGCAGCGGACGTATCCCCAATGGGATCCCAACTACCGCCCAACTTGGGACGCCTTCTTCATCAATCGGCGTGAGAGGGCGCTCGCCAGGTACGAGGAGGACGGCCCGCCTCCTTCGAACTTCAACGAGGCTGGTCATCGGCTGTGGTGGCGCGGCCGGACTCTCCAGAGCGTCATGAACTACATAAGGAACGACGATAACCCCCGCCTGCGCTACACGCACTTCCAGTCCAGTCGTGCTCCCCCATCGACATTTCAGCCCCCATCTGACGACAGCGACGACGACGGCGGCGGCGACTTCGACGACTACGAGTACATATATTATACTCCTAGGCAGGAGTATGACTAGACATGAGCCACAAATTGGCTGGGACAAATGGTTTGTCCATGTATCCTAGAATGTTTAGATCCACTGTCGTGTATCCCGCCTCCTTGGAATTTCAATCTAGTCGTAAAATTCAAAAATAATCGTAGTGGTGTGTGTTCAAGTGTCATTAGGGTCGTATATGAAAAATGTACCATCACTCCTTGTGTTGTGGGGATTTAGACGCTCCAGAGCCCCTCTCCGGTGGAAACCCGAGCCCCGCCGTAGAAAAAGAGAATCCGACGTCGGTGAGGCCCCAACACAAAGAGTGATGGTATATTTGGCACCCAAGACCCATGAGACACTCTAACACACATGTCATGGAAAAACATTGGTTTAGGTGGGATTCGGACGCTCCAGAGCCCCTCTCCGGAGATACCCTAGCCCCGGTGTAGAAAAAGACGGAACTGGCGTCCAGCCCCCTCTGCGTGAGCCAGAAGTGGGAAGCAAAGTGGAACTAGTTGCTTGGTTGTGTCATGTTAGGCCCAAGGAAAACCCTTGACAATGTTAGGGCCCACCTCCTTGCAAGATTCCCCCCGTTACGCCAGATCCGGGAGTTTCGGGGTGTGAGCAGTCCTCGAACCCGGAAGAGAGAATCCGACGTCGATGAGGCCCCAACACAAAGAGTGATGGTATATTTGGCACACAAGACCCATGAGACACTCTAACACACATGTCATGGCAAAACATTGGTTTAGGTGGGATTCAGACGCTCCAGAGCCCCTCTCCGGAGATACCCTAGCCCCGGTGTAGAAAAAGACGGAACTTGCGTCCAGCCCCCTCTGCGTGAGCCGGAAGTGGGTAGCAAAGTGGAACTAGTTTCTTGGTTGTGTCATGTTAGGTCCAAGGAACACCCTTGACAATGGTAGGGCCTACCTCCTTGCAAGATTCCCCCCGTTACGTCAGATCCGATAGTTTCGGGGTGTGAGCAGTCCTGGAACCCGGAAGAGAGAATCCGACGTCGGTGAGGCCCCAACACAAAGAGTGATGGTATCTTTGGAACCCAAGATCCATGAGACAATCTAACACACATGGAATGGCAAAACATTGGTTTAGGTGGGATTCAGACGCTCCGGAGCCCCTCTCCGGAGATACCCTAGCCCCGGTGTAGAAAAAGACGAAACTGGCGTCCAGCCCCCTCTGCGTGAGCCGGAAGTGGGTAGCAAAGTGGAAATAGTTGCTTGGTTGTGTCATGTTAGGCCCAAGGAACACCCTTTACAATGGTAGGGCCCACCTCCTTGCAAGATTCCTCCCGTTACGCCAGATCCGGGAGTTTCGGGGTGTGAGCAGTCCTGGAACCCGGAAGAGAGAATCCGACATCGGTGAGGCCCCAACACAAATAGTGATGGTATCTTTGGCACCCAAGACCCATGAGACACTCTAACACACATGACATGGAAAAACAATGGTTTAGGTGGGATTCAGATGCTCCGGAGCCCCTCTCCGGAGATACCCTAACCCCGGTGTAGAAAAAGACGGAACTGGCGTCTAGCCCCCTCTGCATGAGCCGGAAGTGGGTAGAAAAGTGGAACTAGTTGCTTGGTTGTGTCATGTTAGGCCCAAGGAACACCCTTGACAATGGTAGGGCTCACCTCCTTGCAAGATTCCTCCCGTTACGCCAGATCCGGGAGTTTCGGGGTGTGAGCAGTCCTGGAACCCGGAAGAGAGAATCCGACGTCGGTGAGGCCCCAACACAAATAGTGATGGTATCTTTGGCACCCAAGACCCATGAGACACTCTAACACACATGGAATGGAAAAACATTGGTTTAGGTGGGATTCAGACGCTCCGGAGCCCCTCTCCAGAGATACCCTAGCCCCGGTGTAAAAAAGACGGAACTGACGTCTAGCCCCCTCCGCGTGAGCCGGAAGTGGGTAGCAAAGTGGAACCAGTTGCTTGGTTGTGTCATTCTAGGCACAAGGAACACCCTTGACAATGCTAGGGCCCACCTCCTTGCAAGATTCCCCCCGTAACCCCAGATCCGGGAGTTTCGGGATTTTAGCAGTCCTCGAACCCGAAAGAGAGAATCCGACGTCGGTGAGGCCCCAACACAAAGAGTGATGGTATATTTGGCACCCAAGACCCATGAGACACTCTAACACACATGGAATGGCAAAACATTGGTTTAGGTGGGATTCAGACGCTCCGGAGCCCCTCTCCGGAGATACCCTAGCCCCGGTGTAGAAAAAGATGAACTGGCGTCCGCCCCCCTCCGGGTGAGCCGGAAGTGGGTAGCAAAGTGGAACTAGTTGCTTGGTTGTGTCATGTTAGGCCCAAGGAACACCCTTGACAATGGTAGGGCCCACCTCCTTGCAAGATTCCCCCCGTTACGCCAGATCCGGGAGTTTCGGGGTGTGAGCAGTCCTGGAACCCGGAAGATAGAATCCGACGTCGGTGTCACAAAGAGTGATGCTATCTTTGGAAGACGAGACCCATGAGAAACTCTAACACACATTGAATGGCAAAACATTGGTTTACGTGGGATTCAGACGCTCCGGAGCCCCTCTCCGGAGATACCCTAGCCCCGGTGTAGAAAAAGACGGAACTAGCGTCCAGCCCCCTCTGCGTGAGCCAGAAGTGGGTAGCAAAGTGGAAATAGTTCCTTGGTTGTGTCATGTTAGGCCCAAGGAATACCCTTTAGAATGGTAGTGCCCACCTACTTGCAAGATCCCCCCCCGTTATGCCAGATCCGGGAGTTTCGGGGTGTGAGCAGTCGTGGAACCCGGAAGAGAGAATCCGACATCGGTGAGGCCCCAACACAAATAGTGATGGTATCTTTGGCACCCAAGACCCATGAGACACTCTAACACACATGACATGGCAAAACAATTGTTTAGGTGGGATTCAGACGCTCCGGAGCCCCTCTCCGGAGATACACTAGCCCTGGTGTAGAAAAAGACGGAACTGACGTCCAACCCCCTCTGCGTGAGCCGGAAGTGGGTAGCAAAGTGGAACTAGTTGCTTGGTTGTGTCATGTTAGGCCCAAGGAACACCCTTGACAATGGTAGGGCTCACCTCCTTGCAAGATTCCTCCCGTTACGCCAGATCCGGGAGTTTCGGGGTGTGAGCAGTCCTGGAACCCGGAAGAGAGAATCCGACATCGGTGAGGCCCCAACACAAATAGTGATGGTATCTTTGGCACCCAAGACCCATGAGACACTCTAAAACACATGGCATGGCAAAACATTGGTTTAGGTGGGATTCAGACGCTCCGGAGCCCCTCTCCGGAGATACCCTAGCCCCGGTGTAGAAAAAGATGAACTGCGTCCGCCCCCCTCCGCGTGAGCCGGAAGTGGGAAGAAAAGTGGAACTAGTTGCTTGGTTGTGTCATGTTAGGCCCAAGGAACACCCTTGATAATTGTAGGGCCCACCTCCTTGCAAGATTACCCCTGTTACGCCAGATCCGGGAGTTTCGGGGTGTGAGCAGTCCTGGAACCCGGAAGATAGAATCCGTTGTCGGTGTCACAAAGAGTGATGCTATATTTGGCAGACGAGACCCATGAGAAACTCTAACACACATTGAATAGCAAAACATTGGTTTACGTGGGATTCAGACGCTCCGGAGCCCCTCTCCGGAGATACCCTAGCCCCGTTGTAGAAAAAGACGGAACTAGCGTCCAGCCCCCTCTGCGTGAGCCAGAAGTGGGTAGCAAAGTGGAAATAGTTGCTTGGTTATGTCATGTTAGGCCCAAGGAACACCCTTTACAATTTTAGTGCCCACCTACTTGCAAGATCCCCCCCGTTATGCCAGATCCGGGAGTTTCGGGGTGTGAGCAGTCCTGGAACCCGGAAGAGAGAATCCGACATCGGTGAGGCCCCAACACAAATAGTGATGGTATCTTTGGAACCCAATACCCATGAGACACTCTAACACACATGGCATGGAAAAACATTGGTTTAGGTGGGATTCAGACGCTCTGGAGCCCCTCTCCGGAGATACCCTAGCCCCGGTGTAGAAAAAGATGGAACTGGCGTCCAGCCCCCTCTGCGTGAGCCGGAAGTGGGTAGCAAAGTGGAACTAGTTTCTTGGTTGTGTAATGTTAGTCCCAAGAAACACCCTTGACAATGGTAGGGCCCACCTCCTTGCAAGATTCCCCCTGTTACGCCAGATCCGGGAGTTTCAGAGTGTGAGCAGTCCTGGAACCCGGAAGAGAGAATCCGACGTCGGTGTCACAAAGAGTGATGGTATCTTTGGCAGACAAGACCCATGAGAAACTCTAACACACATTGCATGGCAAAACATTGGTTTACGTGGTATTCAGACGCTCCGGAGCCCATCTCCGGAGATATCCTAGCCCCGGTGTAAAAAAGACGGAACTAGCGTCCAGCCCCCTCTGCGTGAGCCAGAAGTGGGTAGCAAAGTGGAAATAGTTGCTTGGATGTGTCATGTTAGGCCCAAGGAACACCCTTGACAATGTTAGGGCCCACCTACTTGCAAGATCAACCCCGTTACGCCAGATCCGGGAGTTTCGGGGTGTGAGCAGTCCTGGAACCCGGAAGATAGAATCCGACATCGGTGAGGCCCCAACACAAATAGTGATGGTATCTTTGGCACCCAAGACCCATGAGACACTCTAACACACATGGCATGGCAAATAATTGGTTTAGGTGGGATTCAGACGCTCCGGAGCCCCACTCCGGAGATACCCTAGCCCCGGTGTAGAAAAAGACGGAACTGGCGTCCGGCCCCCTCCGTGTGAGCCGGAAGTGGGTAGCAAAGTGGAACTAGTTGCTTGGTTGTGTCATGTTAGGCCCAAGGAACACCCTTGACAATGGTAGGGCCCACCTCCTTGCAAGATTCCCCCTGTTACACCAGATCCGGGAGTTTCAGGGTGTGAGCAGTCCTGGAACCCGGAAGAGAGAATCCGACGTCGGTGTCAAAAAGAGTGATGGTATCTTTGGCAGACGAGACCCATGAGAAACTATAACACACATTGCATGGGAAAACATTGGTTTACGTGGGATTCAGACGCTCCGGAGCCCCTCTCCGGAGATACCCTAGCCCCGGTGTAGAAAAAGACGGAACTAGCGTCCAGCCCCCTCTGCGTGAGCCAGAAGTGGGTAGCAAAGTGGAAATAGTTGCTTGGTTGTGTCATGTTAGGCCCAAGGAACACCCTTGACAATGGTAGGTCCCACCTACTTGCAAGATCCCCCCCCCCGTTCCGCCAGATCCGGGAGTTTCGGGGTGTGAGCAGTCCTGGAACCCGGAAGAGAGAATCCGACATCGGTGAGGCCCCAACACAAATAGTGATGGTATCTTTGTCACCCAAGACCCATGAGACACTATAACACACATGGCATGGCAAAACATTGGTTTAGGTGGGATTCAGACGCTCCGGAGCCCCTCTCCGGAGATACCCTAGCCCCGGTGTAGAAAAAGACGGAACTGGCGTCCAGCCCCCTCTGCGTGAGCCGGAAGTCGGTAGCAAAGTGGAACTAGTTGCTTGGTTGTGTCATGTTAGGCCCAAGGAACACCCTTGACAATGGTAGGGCTCACCTCCTTGCAAGATTCCTCCCGTTACGCCAAATCCGGGAGTTTCGGGGTGTGAGCAGTCCTGGAACCCGGAAGAGAGAATCCGACATCGGTGAGGCCCCAACACAAATAGTGATGGTATCTTTGGAACCCAAGACCCATGAGACACTCTAACACACATGGCATGGCAAAACATTGGTTTAGGTGGGATTCAGACGCTCCGTAGCCCCTCTCCGGAGATACCCTAGCCCCGGTGTAGAAAAAGACGGAACTGGCGTCCAGCCCCCTCTGCGTGAGCCGGAAGTGGGTAGCAAAGTGGAACTAGTTGCCTTGTTGTGTCATGTTAGGCACAAGGAACACCTTTGACAATGGTAGGGCTCACCTCCTTGCAAGATTCCTCCCGTTACGCCAGATCCAGGAGTTTCGGGGTGTGAGAAGTCCTGGAACCCGGAAGAGAGAATCCGACGTCGGTGAGGCCCCAACACAAACAGTGATGGTATCTTTGGCACCCAAGACCCATGAGACACTCTAACACACATGGCATGGCAAAACATTGGTTTAGGTGGGATTGAGACGCTCCGGAGCCCCTCTCCGGAGATACCCTAGCCCCGGTGTAGAAAAAGACGGAACTGACGTCTAGCCCCCTCCGCGTGATCCGGAAGTGGGTAGCAAAGTGGAACTAGTTGCTTGGTTGTGTCATGTTAGGCCCAAGGAACACCCTTTACAATGCTAGGGCCCACCTCCTTGCAAGATTCCCCCCGTTACCCTAGATCCGGGAGTTTCGGGGTTTTAGCAGTCCTGGAACCCGAAAGAGGGAATCCGACGTCGGTGAGGCCCCAACACAAAGAGTGATGGTATATTTGGCACCCAAGACCCATGAGACACTATAACACACATGGCACGGCAAAACATTGGTTTAGGTGGGATTCAGACGCTCCGGAGCCCCTCTCCGGAGATACCCTAGCCCCGGTGTAGAAAAAGTCGGAACTAGCATCCGGCCCCCTCCGCGTGAGCCGGAAGTGGGTAGCAAAGTGTAACTAGTTGCTTGGTTGTGTCATGTTAGGCCCAAGGAACACCCTTGACAATGGTAGGGCCCACCTCCTTGCAAGATTCCCCCCGTTACGCTAGATCCGGAAGTTTCGGGGTGTGAGCAGTCCTGGAACCCGGAAGAGAGAATCCGACGTCGGTGTCGCAAAGAGTGATGGTATCTTTGGCAGACGAGACCCATGAGAAACTCTAACACACATTTCATGGAAAAACATTGGTTTACGTGGGATTCAGACGCTCCGGAGCCCCTCTCCGGAGATACCCTAGCCCCGGTATAGAAAAAGACGGAACTAGCGTCCAGCCCCCTCTGCGTGAGCCAGAAGTGGGTAGCAAAGTGGAAATAGTTGCTTGGTTGTGTCATGTTAGGCCCAAGGAACACCCTTGACAATGGTAGGGCCCACTTACTTGCAAGATCCCCCCGTTACGCCAGATCCGGGAGTTTCGGGGTGTGAGCAGTCCTGGAACCCGGAAGAGAGAATCCGACATCGGTGAGGCCCCAACACAAATAGTGATGGTATCTTTGGCACCCAAGACCCATGAGACACTATAACACACATGGCATGGAAAAACATTGGTTTAGGTGGGATTCAGACGCTCTGGAGTCCCTCTCCGGAGATACCCTAGCCCCGGTGTAGAAAAAGACGGAACTGGCGTCCAGCCCCCTCTGCGTGAGCCGGAAGTCGGTAGCAAAGTGGAACTAGTTGCTTGGTTGTGTCATGTTAGGCCCAAGGAACACCCTTGACAATGGTAGGGCTCACCTCCTTGCAAGATTCCTCCCGTTACGCCAGATCCGGGAGTTTCGGGGTGTGAGCAGTCCTGGAACCCGGAAGAGAGAATCCGACATCGGTGAGGCCCCAACACAAATAGTGATGGTATCTTTGGCACCCAATACCCATGAGACACTCTAACACAAATGGAATGGAAAACCATTGGTTTAGGTGGGATTCAGACGCTCCGGAGCCCCTCTCCGGAGATACCCTAGCCCCGGTGTAGAAAAAGACGGAACTGGCGTCCAGCCCCCTCTGCGTGAGCCGGAAGTGGGTAGCAAAGTGGAACTAGTTGCTTGGTTGTGTCATGTTAGGCCCAAGGAACACCCTTGACAATGGTAGGGCTCACCTCCTTGCAAGATTCCTCCCGTTACGCCAGATCCAGGAGTTTCGGGGTGTGAGCAGTCCTGGAACCCGGAAGAGAGAATCCAACGTCGGTGAGGCCCCAACACAAACAGTGATGGTATCTTTGGCACCCAAGACCCATGAGACAATCTAACACACATGGCATGGAAAAACATTGGTTTAGGTGGGATTCAGACGCTCCGGAGCCCCTCTCCGGAGATACCCTAATCCCCCGTGTAGAAAAAGACAGAACTGACGTCTAGCCCCCTCCGCGTGAGCCGGAAGTGGGTAGCAAAGTGGAACTAGTTGCTTGGTTGTGTCATGTTAGGCCCAAGGAACACCCTTTACAATGCTAGGGCCCACCTCCTTGCAAGATTCCCCCCGTTACCCCAGATCCGGGAGTTTCGGGGTTTTAGCAGTCCTGGAACCCGAAAGAGGAAATCCGACGTCGGTGAGGCCCCAACACAAAGAGTGATGGTATATTTGGCACCCAAGACCCATGAGACACTATAACAGACATGGCATGGCAAAACATTGGTTTAGGTTGGATTCAGACGCTCCGGAGCCCCTCTCCGGAGATACCCTAGCCCCGGTGTAGAAAAAGTCGGAACTAGCATCCGGCCCCCTCCGCGTGAGCCGGAAGTGGGTAGCAAAGTGGAACTAGTTGCTTGGTTGTGTCATGTTAGTCCCAAGGAACACCCTTGACAATGGTAGGGCCCACCTCCTTGCAAGATTCCCCCCGTTACGCCAGATCCGGAAGTTTCGGGGTGTGAGCAGTCCTGGAACCCGGAAGAGAGAATCCGACGTCGGTGTCGCAAAGAGTGATGGTATCTTTGGCAGACGAGACCCATGAGAAACTCTAACACACATTTCATGGAAAAACATTGGTTTACGTGGGATTCAGATGCTCCGGAGCCCCTCTCCGGAGATACCCTAGCCCCGGTATAGAAAAAGACGGAACTAGCGTCCAGCCCCCTCTGCGTGAGCCAGAAGTGGGTAGCAAAGTGGAAATAGTTGCTTGGATGTGTCATGTTAGGCCCAAGGAACACCCTTGACAATGGTAGGGCCCACCTACTTGCAAGATCAACCCCGTTACGCCAGATCCGGGAGTTTCGGGGTGTGAGCAGTCCTGGAACCCGGAAGATAGAATCCGACATCGGTGAGGCCCCAACACAAATAGTGATGGTATCTTTGGCACCCAAGACCCATGAGACACTCTAACACACATGGCATGGCAAATAATTGGTTTAGGTGGGATTCAGACGCTCCGGAGCCCCACTCCGGAGATACCCTAGCCCCGGTGTAGAAAAAGACGGAACTGGCGTCCGGCCCCCTCCGTGTGAGCCGGAAGTGGGTAGCAAAGTGGAACTAGTTGCTTGGTTGTGTCATGTTAGGCCCAAGGAACACCCTTGACAATGGTAGGGCCCACCTCCTTGCAAGATTCCCCCTGTTACACCAGATCCGGGAGTTTCAGGGTGTGAGCAGTCCTGGAACCCGGAAGGGAGAATCCGACGTCGGTGTCAAAAAGAGTGATGGTATCTTTGGCAGACGAGACCCATGAGAAACTATAACATACATTGCATGGGAAAACATTGGTTTACGTGGGATTCAGACGCTCCGGAGCCCCTCTCCGGAGATACCCTAGCCCCGGTGTAGAAAAAGACGGAACTAGCGTCCAGCCCCCTCTGCGTGAGCCAGAAGTGGGTAGCAAAGTGGAAATAATTGCTTGGTTGTGTCATGTTAGGCCCAAGGAACACCCTTGACAATGGTAGGTCCCACCTACTTGCAAGATCCCCCCCCGTTCCGCCAGATCCGGGAGTTTCGGGGTGTGAGCAGTCCTGGAACCCGGAAGAGAGAATCCGACATCGGTGAGGCCCCAACACAAATAGTGATGGTATCTTTGGAACCCAAGACCCATGAGACACTATAACACACATGGAATGGCAAAACATTGGTTTAGGTGGGATTCAGACGCTCCGGAGCCCCTCTCCGGAGATACCCTAGCCCCGGTGTAGAAAAAGACGGAACTGGCGTCCAGCCCCCTCTGCGTGAGCCGGAAGTCGGTAGCAAAGTGGAACTAGTTGCTTGGTTGTGTCATGTTAGGCCCAAGGAACACCCTTGAAAATGGTAGGGCTCACCTCCTTGCAAGATTCCTCCCGTTACGCCAGATCCGGGAGTTTCGGGGTGTGAGCAGTCCTGGAACCCGGAAGAGAGAATCCGACATCGGTGAGGCCCCAACACAAATAGTGATGGTATCTTTGGAACCCAAGACCCATGAGACACTCTAACACACATGACATGGCAAAACATTGGTTTAGGTGGGATTCAGACGCTCCGTAGCCCCTCTCCGGAGATACCCTAGCCCCGGTGTAGAAAAAGACGGAACTGGCGTCCAGCCCCCTCTGCGTGAGCCGGAAGTGGGTAGAAAAGTGGAACTAGTTGCTTGGTTGTGTCAAGTTAGGCCCAAGGAACACCCTTGACAATGGTAGGGCTCACCTCCTTGCAAGATTCCTCCGGTTACGCCAGATCTGGGAGTTTTGGGGTGTGAGCAGTCCTCGAACCCGGAAGAGAGAATCCGACATCGGTGAGGCCCCAACACAAATAGTGATGGTATCTTTGGCACCCAAGACCCATGAGACACTCTAACACACATGGCATGAAAAAACATTGGTTTAGGTGGGATTCCGACGCTCCGGAGCCCCTCTCCGGAGATACCCTAGCCCCGGTGTAGAAAAAGACGGAACTGGCGTCCAGCACCCTCTGCGTGAGCCGGAAGTGGGTAGCAAAGTGGAACTAGTTGCTTGGTTGTGTCATGTTAGGCACAAGGAACACCCTTGACAATGGTAGGGCTCACCTCCTTGCAAGATTCCTCCCGTTACGCCAGATCCAGGAGTTTCGGGGTGTGAGAAGTCCTGGAACCCGGAAGAGAGAATCCGACGTCGGTGAGGCCCCAACACAAACAGTGATGGTATCTTTGGCACCCAAGACCCATGAGACACTCTAACACACATGGCATGGCAAAACATTGGTTTAGGTGGGATTGAGACGCTCCGGAGCCCCTCTCCGGAGATACCCTAGCCCCGGTGTAGAAAAAGACGGAACTGACGTCTAGCCCCCTCCGCGTGATCCGGAAGTGGGTAGCAAAGTGGAACTAGTTGCTTGGTTGTGTCATGTTAGGCCCAAGGAACACCCTTTACAATGCTAGGGCCCACCTCCTTGCAAGATTCCCCCCGTTACCCTAGATCCGGGAGTTTCGGGGTTTTAGCAGTCCTCACTAGTGGAAACAGGGCCTTTTGTCCCGGGTCGTAAGGGCCATTTGTCCCGGTTGCGCAACCGGGATGGGCTAGCCGGGACAAATGGCCCTCCCCATTGGTCCCGGTTGTGCCAGCACCCGGGATGGTAAGGCTGGCCCACGTGGCGACTCTGGGCCAGGGACCGCGAGGGAGTTCGTCCCGGTTCGTTTTAGGGACCGGGATGGATGCCTTCTTAAAAAAAGAATAAAGTCCGCCCATTTTCCCTGCCGCGGCAGGTTTTTTTTGTTCGTTTTTTTTTCTCCTGCCTCGCAATCGCCAACCGGCCTCCCCTTCCCCAACCGCTCCAGGCCCACGTCTTTAATTAAGCCCACTGACACATTTTTTAGTCAAAAAGGCCCACTGGCCCGCGTCTTTTATTTATGGACAGTCAACGGTTCGAAGGGCCCACTGGCCCGCGTCTGTTATTATGGCCAGTCAACAGGGGCCACTGGCCAGCGGCCTGGTGGCTGGTTCGCCTGGTCCATTAAACTAAGACCGAAGGACGGTCAAAGGGCCGCTGTCCGCCTCGTCTTCCCCCCCCGCCTCGTCTTCCCGCCCCGCCTCGGCTTCCCACGCCCCACTCCCCACGCGCCACGCCTCGGCTCCCCGCATTCATGGCCGCCTGCAACCGCCGCCACGTTCAGGCCGCCGGTTGGCATGCCAGCCCACCCCGGGTCCTTTTTAAAGGCCCCCCGCCGCCCGTACAACCCACCCACCCCGGACGCGTCCCTGGCAAAGCAACCCTAGCCGCCACCATGTCCCGCTGGTTCTCGAACTCCGGCAAGCGCCCAAGGAACGACGACGGAGGCTCGTCGAGCGGCGCAGGCCGCATCCCGCCCCCGCCGGCGGAGGCCTTCGGCTACGGCCCTGGAGGTGTCCGCCTCGGCGGGGTGCCACGCGTCCCCGCGCCACCACCGGCTGCACGCCCGCCGCCCCGCGCCGCGCCCCCGGGCAAGCGGTTCCGCCGGTACGTCCGGGTGGACGAGGCGGAGTGGCAATGGAACAATGCCACTCCGGTGTTCTACAACGACGTGCACCTCCCGGACGGCTGGCACCTGAATCCCCAGCGGATCCCAGTGCCGCCGGCCCCGACCGGCGCGGCGTTGCTCGAGGATCGAGCGCCGCCGCGAGCTCCTGCCGGCCCCCGTCCGCAGGGAGCGGATGTACGCGCGCAGCTCCCCCTACTGGGCCGCCTGGCTCGAGCAGGAGCACGAGCAGCGCCGCCGCTCCTTCATCCCCCCCCCCCCTCGAGGCCAACGTGGACGACTACCCCCCGCCAGCGCCCGGCCGGGAGAGGGAGCTATGGCTCCTCGTGGACGAGCCGGAGGACTTCTCCGGGGAGCAGGACCCCGAGCTCCGGGCCCAACTGGAGGAGGCCTGCGAGCGCTCCCGCCGCTCCCTCGTCGACGACGAGATCAAGAGGTGGAGCGTGTCGTGGCCGCCGCCGCCGCCGACGCCGCTGCCATGCCACCGCCGCCGCCACCCCAAACGAGCCTGCCATCCCCTGGTGACAGGCCATGAACGCCGAGCTGGAGGCGTCCGAGGACATGCCGGAGCCGCAGCCGCTCCCACCAGGCCTGGAGTATGGCATGACCTGGGCCTGGACCGGCGGCGTTTGGGCGCCGGGGTCGCCGGAGCAGGAGGAGGAGCTGCCCCCGCCGCCGCCGCTGCCACAGGAGGTACTGCCCCCGCCGCCGCCGTACGCGCCCCCGATGCCCCCCCCGGCGAGCCCGCCCAGCCGCCTGCCCACCTGTGGCAGGCACCCGCGTATGTACACCTCTCCGACGACGAGGACGACTAGGTCGCCGCCTCCCCCCTATTCTCTATAGACAACGCCCCTAGCTAGCTACCCCCCAAGAAACGGCCGGCCCGCCTGTGGCCGCGCCGCCGCCCCTTATGCAAGTACGGCCGGCCGCCTGTGGCCGCGCCGCCCCTATGTAAGCAAGGCCCCTGGCCCTATTTTAATATAAGTTGTGTTCCCTAATCTATTGTGCCCCTAGTCCATCCCCGCCGGCGTTCCGCCGGCGAATCTGTCCACTCGTTCCCGCCGCCGGCAGGGCTTCGCCCAGCCATATCCACTCGTGCCCGCCCCTGGGGTGTCCGCTCGGCCTGGAGAGAGGGCCGCGCTTTTTTATACACTTGGGCCTTTAGTCCCGGCCCGTGCCACCAACCGGGACTAGAGCCCTTTGGTCCCGGTTGGTACCACGGCCCGGGACCAAAAACAAATTTCGAATTTCGGTGGCACCTCTGCGCGCCCAAAAATTTTTAGCGCCAAAATTTGAAAAGTGTTAAGTTTGCACATTAACAAGTTTTATATACTTCTAAATTTGACAAAAATTCCAACATGAAAAATGCTAGAATTTGCAAAACTAATTTAAATCCATTTTTCGTTTAACTAAATAATTATTAACTATTGAAACTATTAATTATTTTTCATTTGTATATAATTTGAATATAAATTATGGAAATTATGGATGTAGCCTATTTCTGAGCAGCTGCACAGAAGTGCTTAGAATCCACAAACTCCGGCTCTGTGTCATACAAATTTCTGGAAATTTCCACCCATACACTTTTTGGAGCTAGGGCCTCATTTTCATAGTAGAAGTAGTGTGGCTTGTTCATCCTCTAGAGTCGATGTCAGTCCTGGCTGCTTGTCCATCCTCTACAGTCTGCTCTGCTCTGCTCTACTACTCCTTGCGGCTCAGGTTGGTAACGGTCCATGTTTGCGTATGCTTTGTGAACTTATGGTTTGATTTGAGAATTTCAAAACTTTGATTTGATAATCTTTTGGCCGGAAGCACCTAGCAATATCTTTTAAACCTTGTTTCTCTCCCTATGCTATTTGTACTTCTCATCGGCTCTAATGTTTCTCTACCTGATTCTACTTCTCCTCTGCCTAGTTTACAGATGTTTGCTCTTTTCTGTAGATGTTTCTACACTGTAAAATGGGCATGTCCCAGTAGTGGTGATCAGCGCCTTGTCTGCATGTTTCGCAGGACATGTCCATTTTACAGTGTAGAAACATCTACAGAAAAGAGCAAACATCTGTAAACTAGGCAGAGGAGAAGTAGAATCAGGTAGAGAAACATTACAGCCGATGAGAAGTACAAATAGCATATGGAGAGAAACAAGGTTTAAAAGATATTGCTAGGTGCTTCCGGCCAAAAGATTATCAAATCAAAGTTTTGAAATTCTCAAATCAAACCATAAGTTCACAAAGCATACGCAAACATGGACCGTTACCAACCTGAGCCGCAACGAGCAGTAGAGCAGAGCAGAGCAGACTCTAGAGGATGAACAAGCAGCCAGGACTGACGTTGACAGATATATATCCGAGCGGTGGACAGTCCCTGGCCAAGCAGAAGCAACTGCATCCCCTATCGATGTAAAGCAGTCAGTCAAAACTTTTTTGGGTTGTTTATGGTGATTAACTCAATGAATAACAATAGAGGCCTGCCATAATCACTTGTTCTATACCGTGTGTCAACACATACTACATCTCGAAAGTAGTTATAATCCTGCAATATCTGTCTCGGCAATCTCAATTAATGTGCCAGTTTGTGTCTGATCCCACCAACCCCTCAAAATCCTCCTATTAACTTCACCTATCTCAACTGAAATCACTGTCTTCATGTGGATGCCAAGCCTGTGCAAAGCTATCTCTCCTCCTCCAATACCGGAGAATAAGGACACCACATTAACACCATTGGGAAACATGTTCTTCAACACCGACAAGTGGCAACCCACAGTATCAATTTGGAATGAATTGCATTCCGTGTACGCTATCATTAGTGAGAGACTTCACGTCGGCAATCTCAATTAAAGTGCCAGTTTGTGTCTGATCCCACCAACTCCTCAAAATCCTCCTATTAACTTCACCTATCTCAACTGAAATCACTGTCTTCATGTGGATGCCAAGCCTGTGCAAAGCTATCTCTCCTCCTCCAATACCGGAGAATAAGGACACCACATTAACACCATTGGGAAACATGTTCTTCAACACCGATCAATACAAATTATTGGTCAAACTTGCACCTACTCCATTCATAATCACATAATATGTATAAATATCATTTTGGTTAACAAAATCTCGTTCATACTACGTTATAAGAACTATGATCATGTCTTCCACGTTTATTATTACACATCACCAACAACATCCCTATCTAGTCTTCTGAATTTTCTTCGTGTCCCTTGCTTATGATCGCTTCGGCCGAACCATGGAGCATCTTCATTATTTAACGGGATGGTGGGGTCAGATTTCACTGTGAAGGGTGGAATTTCAACAAACTTATTATAATCTTCTGACATGTCTGTCGTGTCCTCGATTCCCACAATGTTTCTTTTCCCTGAGAGAACTATGTGACGCTTCGGCTCATCGTATGATGAAATTGTTCCCTTATTTT
Source organism: Alopecurus myosuroides (assembly GCA_028641055.1). NCBI lineage: Eukaryota > Viridiplantae > Streptophyta > Magnoliopsida > Poales > Poaceae > Alopecurus > Alopecurus myosuroides. The sequence goes on along the minus strand of JAPCYS010001354.1, from coordinate 10,483 downwards.
TTCTTTTCTTCGGTCTGGAAGACATGTCCTTCACATAGAAGACCTGAGCCACATCATTGGCTAGAACGAATGGTTCGTCATTGTAACCAATACAGTTGAGATCCACTGTTGTCATTCCATAAAGCGGGTCTACCTTTACCCCTTCCCATTCAGGTTGACCCATTTGCACTTGAACAAAGGGACCTTAAAAGAAGGTCCATAGTCAAGTTCCCATATCTCCTCTATGTAACCATAGTATGTGTCAGTTTTTCCATTCTCGTTTGTTGTATCAAAGCGGACACCACTGTTTTGGTTGGTGCTCTTCTTATCTTGGGAGCTCGTGTAAAATGTATTTCCATTTATCTCGTACCCTTGAAAACTCCCAATAGTCGAAGATGGTGACCCTGCCAACATGTATAGCTGATCTTCAACAGTGGTGTCATTTATAAGACGTGTTTGCAACCAACTTCCGAAAGTCTCCATGTGTTCGCGTTTAATCCATGAGTCATCCTTCCCCGGGTTTGCAGACCGTACAATATTCTTGTGTTCCTCGACATACGTAGCCATGAACATAGAATTTTGTAGAACTGTGTAGTGTGCTTTGGTCAAAGAATGCCCGTCCCTAGGTATCATTGTTTTCTTTCCCAGCGTTCCTTTTCCCCTCAGTCTCCCCTCATGCCGCGATTCAGGAACACCAATTGTCTTAAGGTCAGGAATAAAGTCAACACAGAACCCAATGACCCTCTGTTCCATAGCCCTTCGAGATGCTTCCTTCTGGCCTAGCACGGTTATGAACATATTTCTTCAAGACTCCCATGAACCTCTCAAAGGGGAACATATTGTGTAGAAATACCGGACCAAGAATATGAATCTCTTCACATAGGTGAACCAGGAGATGAGTCATAATGTTGAAGAAGGATGGTGGGAACACCAACTCAAAACTAACAAGACACTGGACCACATCCCTCTGTAATCTTGTCAGACTTTCTGGATCGATTACCTTCTGAGATATTGCGTTCATGAATGCACATAGCTTCACAATGGGTACTCGAACATTTTCCGGTAGAAGCCCCCTCAATGCAATCGGAAGCAATTGCGTCATAATCACGTGGCAGTCATGAGACTTCAGGTTTTGGAATTTTTTCTCTGCCATGTTTATTATCCCCTTTATATTCGACGAGAAGCCAGACGGAACCTTGATACTGTAAAGGACTTCAAAGAATATTTCCTTCTCTGCTTTAGTAAGAGCGTAGCTGCTTAAGGAATGGCGCCATGTATCTGTGTGCTTGTTGCTTGGGTCTTTCATACGTTGCTGGTCCTCCGTGCTTCAGGCGTATCTTTTGACTTCCCATACACGCCCAGGAAGCATAGCAGATTGACACATAGATTCTTTGTCACGTGCATCACGTCGATCGAAGACCGGACATCTAAAACTTTCCAATAGGGTAGCTCCCAAAATATAGATTCTTCTTCCACATGGGTGCCCGCTTATCAGGGCCGTACGGAACTGGTTGGCTGCCAGCAGCCTTACCAAAGATTACTTCTAGGTCCTTGACCATATCGAATATCATTACCACTACGGAGCTCAGGCTTCTTTCGGTTATCTGCCTCACCTCTGAAATGCTTCCCTCCTTTTTTCCTTAAGGGATGCTTGATCGGAAGAAATCTACGATGCCCCAGGTATACAACCTTTTTACATTTATCCAAAAAACACTGTCAGTCTTATCTAAACAGTGTGTGCATGCATTGTATCCCTTGTTTGTATGACCGGAAATGTTACTAAGAGCTGGCCAATCATTGATGGTCACGAAAAGCAACGCCCGTAGGTCAAATGGCTTTTGTTCGTTCTCATCCCACACACGTACACCTGGTTTGCCCCACAGTTCTAAGAGTTCTTCCACTAATGGCCTTAGATACACATCAATGTCGTTGCCAGGTTGCCTCGGGCCTTGGATGAGAACTGGCATCATAATGAACTTGCGCTTCATGCACAACCAAGGAGGAAGGTTGTACATACATAGAGTTACAGGCCAAGTGCTATGACTGGAGCTCTGCTCCCCAAAAGGATTAAAGCCATCTGTACTTAGACCAAACCATAAGTTTCTCGCCTCTCCTGCAAAGTCTGGAAAGTCTCTCTCGATCTTTCTCCACTGCGATCCATCGGCGGGGTGCCTCAACTTTCCATCTTTCTTACGGTCTTCTTTGTGCCATCGCAACAACCTAGCATGCTCTTGTTTCTAAACAGACGTTTCAGCCGTGGTATTATAGGAGCATACCACATCACCTTAGCAGGAACCCTCTTACGGGGGGGCTCGCCGTCAACATCACCAGGATCATCTGGTCTGATCTTATACCGCAGTGCAGTGCATATCGGACATTCATCCAAATTCTCGTACTTCTCACCGCGGAAGAGAATGCAGTCATTAATGCATGCATGTATCTTCTGCACATCTAATCCTAGAGGGCAGAGAGCTTTCTTTGCTTCGTACGTACTCTCAGGCAATTCGTTATCCTTTGGAAGTTTTGGCTTCATTAGTTGAAGTAAAGTCTCAAATGCCTTGTCAGTCACACCGTTTTGTGCCTTCCATTTCAGCAACTCCAGTGTGGTACCGAGCTTTGTGCTACCATCTTCGCAATTTGGGTATAACAATTTTTTGTGATCCTGTAACATGTTGTCCAGTTTCAACCTCTCCAATCTATTTTCACAGTCTTCCCTTGCATCAGCAATAACTCGGCCAAGATCATCATCGGGCTCTTCTGATGCCTGTTCTTGATCACCTCCTTCTTCTGCATTCTCTTCCATTGCAGTATCGTCGTATTCAGGGAACAAAGGATCTTCTTCTTCTTCTTCATCGTCTTCCATCACAACCCCTCTTTCTCCATGCTTGGTCCAGCAATTATAGCTGGGCATGAAACCTCTCCGAAGTAGATGGCCGTGAAGGATTCTTTCGGAAGAATGTTCTCTGACGTTCCGACAATCAACACATGGGCAACACATGAAGCCATTATCTTTGTTCGCCTGAGCTACAGCAAGAAATGCATTCAGGCCTGCCATATACTCGGAGGTGCGTCGGTCACCGTACATCCATCGCTGCCGTGCATCCATCTGCATCATATAATTAAGTTTATCAAAATACATATTAATACAGAGATAACCACAGTACATCGACAAATAATACTTTTTTATGTATCAGTTACAGATGAAAAAGATAATTTGTTAACCTCGGTCGAAGAAACCATTTTCAGTGAGCTTGTGTGCGTCTCGGGAATTTCGTCGAACACCTCGTGTGCATAGTAAAAAAAACATCAACACCACACTCTCTCACACCTCCAAGCAAAAAAAAAAGATGGAAGGAGGGAGGGGGGCTGGGGCAGTATATATAGGGGAAGGGGGCATTGGTCCCGGTTCGTGGACTGAACCGGGACAACAGGTCATGCGCGTGCCACGTGGCCTGTGGCTAGGCATTGGTCCCGGTCCGTGGCACGAGCCGGGACGGATATGCCCCCACGAACCGGGACCAATGCGCCCAGGCGATTCCTGTTGCCCCGTGCGCGCGAACCGGGACCAATGCAGGGCATTTGTCCCGGATTTGGTTGCAACCGGGACAGCTGCCCCCCGGCCCCCTGGACGAGAGGGGTTGTTTCCACTAGTGCCTGGAACCCGAAAGAGGGAATCCGACGTCGGTGAGGCCCCAACACAAAGAGTGATGGTATATTTGGCACCCAAGACCCATGAGACACTATAACACACATGGCATGGCAAAACATTGGTTTAGGTGGGATTCAGACGCTCCGGAGCCCCTCTCCGGAGATACCCTAGCCCCGGTGTAGAAAAAGTCGGAACTAGCATCCGGCCCCCTCCGCGTGAGCCGGAAGTGGGTAGCAAAGTGTAACTAGTTGCTTGGTTGTGTCATGTTAGGCCCAAGGAACACCCTTGACAATGGTAGGGCCCACTTACTTGCAAGATCCCCCCGTTACGCCAGATCCGGGAGTTTCGGGGTGTGAGCAGTCCTGGAACCCGGAAGAGAGAATCCGACATCGGTGAGGCCCCAACACAAATAGTGATGGTATCTTTGGCACCCAAGACCCATGAGACACTATAACACACATGTCATGGCAAAACATTGGTTTAGGTGGGATTCAGACGCTCTGGAGTCCCTCTCCGGAGATACCCTAGCCCCGGTGTAGAAAAAGACGGAACTGGCGTCCAGCCCCCTCTGCGTGAGCCGGAAGTCGGTAGCAAAGTGGAACTAGTTGCTTGGTTGTGTCATGTTAGGCCCAAGGAACACCCTTGACAATGGTAGGGCTCACCTCCTTGCAAGATTCCTCCCGTTACGCCAGAACCGGGTTTCGGGGTGTGAGCAGTCCTGGAACCCGGAAGAGAGAATCCGACATCGGTGAGGCCCCAACACAAATAGTGATGGTATCTTTGGCACCCAATACCCATGAGACACGCTAACACAAATGTAATGGAAAAACATTGGTTTAGGTGGGATTCAGACGCTCCGGAGCCCCTCTCCGGAGATACCCTAGCCCCGGTGTAGAAAAAGACGGAACTGGCGTCCAGCCCCCTCTGCGTGAGCCGGAAGTGGGTAGCAAAGTGGAACTAGTTGCTTGGTTGTGTCATGTTAGGCCCAAGGAACACCCTTGACAATGGTAGGGCTCACCTCCTTGCAAGATTCCTCCCGTTACGCCAGATCCAGGAGTTTCGGGGTGTGAGCAGTCCTGGAACCCGGAAGAGAGAATCCGACGTCGGTGAGGCCCCAACACAAACATTGATGGTATCTTTGGCACCCAAGACCCATGAGACAATCTAACACACATGGCATGGCAAAACATTGGTTTAGGTGGGATTCAGACGCTCCGGAGCCCCTCTCCGGAGATACCCTAATCCCCCGTGTAGAAAAAGACGGAACTGACGTCTAGCCCCCTCCGCGTGAGCCGGAAGTGGGCAGCAAAGTGGAACTAGTTGCTTGGTTGTGTCATGTTAGGCCCAAGGAACACCCTTTACAATGCTAGGGCCCACCTCCTTGCAAGATTCCCCCCGTTACCCCAGATCCGGGAGTTTCGGGGTTTTAGCAGTCCTGGAACCCGAAAGAGGAAATCCGACGTCGGTGAGGCCCCAACACAAAGAGTGATGGTATATTTGGCACCCAAGACCCATGAGACACTATAACACACATGGCATGGCAAAACATTGGTTTAGGTGGGATTCAGACGCTCGGAGCCCTCTCGGAGATACCCTAGCCCCGGTGTAGAAAAAGTCGGAACTAGCATCCGGCCCCCTCCGCGTGAGCCGGAAGTGGGTAGCAAAGTGGAACTAGTTGCTTGGTTGTGTCATGTTAGTCCCAAGGAACACCCTTGACAATGGTAGGGCCCACCTCCTTGCAAGATTCCCCCCGTTACGCCAGATCCGGAAGTTTCGGGGTGTGAGCAGTCCTGGAACCTGGAAGAGAGAATCCGACGTCGGTGTCGCAAAGAGTGATGGTATCTTTTGCAGACGAGACCCATGAGAAACTCTAACACACATTTCATGGAAAAACATTGGTTTACGTGGGATTCAGATGCTCCGGAGCCCCTCTCCGGAGATACCCTAGCCCCGGTATAGAAAAAGACGGAACTAGCGTCCAGCCCCCTCTGCGTGAGCCAGAAGTGGGTAGCAAAGTGGAAATAGTTGCTTGGTTGTGTCATGTTAGGCCCAAGGAACACCCTTGACAATGGAAGGGCCCACTTACTTGCAATATCCCCCCGTTACGCCAGATCCGGGAGTTTCGGGGTGTGAGCAGTCCTGGAACCCAGAAGAGAGAATCCGACATCGGTGAGGCCCCAACACAAATAGTGATGGTATCTTTGGCACCCAAGATCCATGAGACACTCTAACACACATGGCATGGCAAAACATTGGTTTAGGTGGGATTCAGACGCTCTGGAGTCCCTCTCGGAGATACCCTAGCCCGGTGTAGAAAAGACGGAACTGGCGTCCAGCCCCCTCTGCGTGAGCCGGAAGTGGGTAGCAAAGTGGAACTAGTTGCTTGGTTGTGTCATGTTAGGCCCAAGGAACACCCTTGACAATGGTAGGGCTCACCTCCTTGCAAGATTCCTCCCGTTACGCCAGATCCAGGAGTTTCGGGGTGTGAGCAGTCCTGGAACCCGGAAGAGAGAATCCGACGTCGGTGAGGCCCCAACACAAACAGTGATGGTATCTTTGGCACCCAAGACCCATGAGACAATCTAACACACATGGCATGGCAAAACATTGGTTTAGGTGGGATTCAGACGCTCCGGAGCCCCTCTCCGGAGATACCCTAATCCCCCGTGTAGAAAAAGATGGAACTGACGTCTAGCCCCCTCCGCGTGAGCCGGAAGTGGGTAGCAAAGTGGAAATAGTTGTTTTTTTGTGTCATGTTAGGCCCAAGGAACACCCTTTACAATGCTAGGGCCCACCTCCTTGCAAGATTCCCCCCGTTACCCCAGATCCGGGAGTTTCGGGGTTTTAGCAGTCCTGGAACCCGAAAGAGGAAATCCGACGTCGTGAGGCCCCAACACAAGAGTGATGGTATATTTGGCACCCAAGACCCATGAGACACTATAACACACATGGCATGGCAAAACATTGGTTTAGGTGGGATTCAGACGCTCCGGAGCCCCTCTCCGGAGATACCTAGCCCGGTGTAGAAAAAGTCGGAACTAGCATCCGGCCCCCTCCGCGTGAGCCGGAAGTGGGGTAGAAAAGTGGAACTAGTTGCTTGGTTGTGTCATGTTAGGCCCAAGGAACACCCTTGACAATGGTAGGGCCCACCTCCTTGCAAGATTCCCCCCGTTACGCCAGATCCGGAAGTTTCGGGGTGTGAGCAGTCCTGGAACCCGGAAGAGAGAATCCGACGTCGGTGTCGCAAAGAGTGATGGTATCTTGGGAAGACGAGACCCATGAGAAACTCTAACACACATTTCATGGAAAAACATTGGTTTACGTGGGATTCAGATGCTCCGGAGCCCCTCTCCGGAGATACCCTAGCCCCGGTATAGAAAAAGACGGAACTAGCGTCCAGCCCCCTGCGTGAGCCAGAAGTGGGTAGCAAAGTGGAAATAGTTGCTTGGTTGTGGCATGTTAGGCCCAAGGAACACCCTTGACAATGGAAGGGCCCACTTACTTGCAATATCCCCCCGTTACGCCAGATCCGGGAGTTTCGGGGTGTGAGCAGTCCTGGAACCCGGAAGAGAGAATCCGACATCGGTGAGGCCCCAACACAAATAGTGATGGTATCTTTGGCACCCAAGACCCATGAGACACTCTAACACACATGGCATGGCAAAACATTGGTTTAGGTGGGATTCAGACGCTCTGGAGTCCCTCTCCGGAGATACCTAGCCCGGTGTAGAAAAAGACGGAACTGGCGTCCAGCCCCCTCTGCGTGAGCCGTAAGTGTTAGCAAGTGGAACTAGTTGCTTGGTTGTGTCATGTTAGGCCCAAGGAACAACCTTGACAATGGTAGGGCTCACCTCCTTGCAAGATTCCTCCGTTACACGGGAGTCCGTTTCGGGTGTGAGCAGTCCTGGAACCCGGAAGAGAGAATCCGACATCAGTGAGGCCCCAACACAAATAGTGATGGTATATTTGGCACCCAAGACCCATGAGACACTCTAACACACATGGCATGGCAAAACATTGGTTTAGGTGGGATTCAGACGCTCCGGAGCCCCTCTCCGGAGATACCCTAGCCCCGGTGTAGAAAAAGTCGGAACTAGCATCCGGCCCCCTCCGCGTGAGCCGGAAGTGGGTAGCAAAGTGGAACTAGTTGCTTGGTTGTGTCATGTTAGGCCCAAGGAACACCCTTGACAATGGTAGGGCCCACCTCCTTGCAAGATTCCCCCCGTTACGCCAGATCCGGAAGTTTCGGGGTGTGAGCAGTCCTGGAACCCGGAAGAGAGAATCCGACGTCGGTGTCGCAAAGAGTGATGGTATCTTGGGAAGACGAGACCCATGAGAAACTCTAACACATTTTCATGGAAAAACATTGGTTTACGTGGGATTCAGATGCTCCGGAGCCCCTCTCCGGAGATACCCTAGCCCCGGTATAGAAAAAGACGGAACTAGCGTCCAGCCCCCTCTGCGTGAGCCAGAAGTGGGTAGCAAAGTGGAAATAGTTGCTTGGTTGTGGCATGTTAGGCCCAAGGAACACCCTTGACAATGGAAGGGCCCACTTACTTGCAATATCCCCCCGTTACGCCAGATCCGGGAGTTTCGGGGTGTGAGCAGTCCTGGAACCCGGAAGAGAGAATCCGACATCGGTGAGGCCCCAACACAAATAGTGATGGTATCTTTGGCACCCAAGACCCATGAGACACTCTAACACACATGGCATGGCAAAACATTGGTTTAGGTGGGATTCAGACGCTCTGGAGTCCCTCTCCGGAGATACCCTAGCCCCGGTGTAGAAAAAGACGGAACTGGCGTCCAGCCCCCTCTGCGTGAGCCGTAAGTGTTAGCAAAGTGGAACTAGTTGCTTGGTTGTGTCATGTTAGGCCCAAGGAACAACCTTGACAATGGTAGGGCTCACCTCCTTGCAAGATTCCTCCCGTTACGCCAGATCCGGGAGTTTCGGGGTGTGAGCAGTCCTGGAACCCGGAAGAGAGAATCCGACATCAGTGAGGCCCCAACACAAATAGTGATGGTATATTTGGCACCCAAGACCCATGAGACACTCTAACACACATGGCATGGCAAAACATTGGTTTAGGTGGGATTCAGACGCTCCGGAGCCCCTCTCCGGAGATACCCTAGCCCCGGTGTAGAAAAAGTCGGAACTAGCATCCGGCCCCCTCCGCGTGAGCCGGAAGTGGGTAGCAAAGTGGAACTAGTTGCTTGGTTGTGTCATGTTAGGCCCAAGGAACACCCTTGACAATGGTAGGGCCCACCTCCTTGCAAGATTCCCCCCGTTACGCCAGATCCGGAAGTTTCGGGGTGTGAGCAGTCCTGGAACCCAGAAGAGAGAATCCGACGTCGGTGTCGCAAAGAGTGATGGTATCTTTGGAAGACGAGACCCATGAGAAACTCTAACACACATTTCATTGAAAAACATTGGTTTACGTGGGATTCAGATGCTCCGGAGCCCCTCTCCGGAGATACCCTAGCCCCGGTATAGAAAAAGACGGAACTAGCGTCCAGCCCCCTCTGCGTGAGCCAGAAGTGGGTAGCAAAGTGGAAATAGTTGCTTGGTTGTGTCATGTTAGGCCCAAGGAACACCCTTGAAAATGGAAGGGCCCACTTACTTGCAATATCCCCCCGTTACGCCAGATCCGGGAGTTTCGGGGTGTGAGCAGTCCTGGAACCCGGAAGAGAGAATCCGACATCGGTGAGGCCCCAACACAAATAGTGATGGTATCTTTGGCACCCAAGACCCATGAGACACTCTAACACACATGGCATGGCAAAACATTGGTTTAGGTGGGATTCAGACGCTCTGGAGTCCCTCTCCGGAGATACCCTAGCCCCGGTGTAGAAAAAGACGGAACTGGCGTCCAGCCCCCTCTGCGTGAGCCGTAAGTGTTAGCAAAGTGGAACTAGTTGCTTGGTTGTGTCATGTTAGGCCAAGGAACACCCTTGACAATGGTAGGGCTCACCTCCTTGCAAGATTCCTCCGTTACGCCAGATCCGGAGTTTCGGGGTGTGAGCAGTCCTGGAACCCGGAAGAGAGAATCCGACTCAGTGAGGCCCCAACACAAATAGTGATGTATATTTGGCACCCAAGACCCATGAGACACTCTAACACACATGGCATGGCAAAACATTGGTTTAGGTGGGATTCAGACGCTCCGGAGCCCCTCTCCGGAGATACCCTAGCCCCGGTGTAGAAAAAGATGAACTGGCGTCCGCCCCCCTCCGCGTGAGCCGGAAGTGGGTAGCAAAGTGGAACTAGTTGCTTGGTTGTGTCATGTTAGGCCCAAGGAACACCCTTGATAATTGTAGGGCCCACCTCCTTGCAAGATTCCCCCCGTTACGCCAGATCCGGGAGTTTTGGGGTGTGATCAGTCCTGGAACCCGGAAGATAGAATCCGTTGTCGGTGTCACAAAGAGTGATGCTATCTTTGGCAGACGAGACCCATGAGAAACTCTAACACACATTGAATAGCAAAACATTGGTTTACGTGGGATTCAGACGCTCCGGAGCCCCTCTCGGAGATACCTAGCCCCGGTGTAGAAAAAGACGGAACTAGCGTCCAGCCCCCTCTGCGTGAGCCAGAAGTGGGTAGCAAAGTGGAATAGTTGCTTGGTTGTGTCATGTTAGGCCCAAGGAACACCCTTTACAATTGTAGTGCCCACCTACTTGCAAGATCCCCCCCGTTATGCCAGATCGGGAGTTTCGGGGTGTGAGCAGTCCTGGAACCCGGAAGAATCCCGACATCGGTGAGGCCCCAACACAAATAGTGATGGTATCTTTGGAACCAAGACCCATGAGACAACAACACATATGGCATGGAAAAACATTGGTTTAGGTGGGATTCA
>JAPCYS010000049.1:0-45852 GCA_028641055.1 Alopecurus myosuroides | reverse complement strand
CGACGTTCCCATCGACAGCGAGGCGACAGTGGTTCATGTCAGTGATGCGGTGTGTGACATCTGCTAGATATGTTGTCCGGATTAATGGAGATCTAACAAAGCCGGTGGTGCCTTCGAGAGGCACCCCTACCTGTTTATTTTATGCACATAAGGTTTATGTTGTCTTCTACAAAAACAGAGGCCCAAGGAGAGCTACAAGGTTTAAGAAATGGTATACCTGGTCCTGCTATATCTCATTTATTGTTCGCAGATGACAGTGTCTTCTTTGCTAAGAGTGACAGGAGGAGTGTGGAGGCATTACACTAGACTTTGAATCTATATTGTCAAGGCTCAGGTCAAAAGATAAACTTGGATAAATACACAATCTTCTTTGGCAATGGATGTCCGAATGATGTCAAGGAGGCAGTGAAACTACAACTTGGGATTCCCCATGAACTGCTGCAGGACCACTACTTGGGGATGCCTACGGATGTGGGGCGTTCTCCTATTCTTGCATTCTGCTATCTGTATGATCGAATGTGGAAGAGGGTTAGTGGAAACTCAGACCGGCCACTCTCGAGGGCTGGGAATGAGACTTTGCTCAAATCTGTTATACAGGAAATACCCACTTATGTAATGAGTTTCTTCCAGCTGTCAGCAGGGGATTTTGTACAAATGACGAGGCTCATAGCTAATCAGTGGTGGGGGCTTGAAAATGGCAAATGAAAACTGCACTGGAGATCTTGGCAATGGCTTTCATCACCCAAATCAATGGGTGGTATGGGCTTTCGGGTTATGGAAACTTTCAACCAAGCTATGCTTGGCAGACAAGCTTGGAGGCTACTCACCGACCTATCCTCTTTGTGTGCAAGTGTCCTAAAGGGATGTTACTACCCTGATGGCGACTTCTGGATGCGCCATGTCCACGCTTTACGTCGTACACATGGAGGAGCATTCTTCATGCGAGCAAGTTGATTCACATGGGTGCCAGCTGGGGGGGGTCGTCAATGGAACTTCGATCATGATCAAGCAAAATAACTGGATACCGGGAACCAGACCCAAGATGCTCCAAACAAGGGTTGAACTTGCTAAGGGCCAGACAGTGAGGTCCTTACTTGCGACAGGGGCTCGTTCCTGGAATAAAGCCAGAATGCGGGAAGTGTTTGATGAGGACGTCGCAGGCAGGGTTCTCACGACCCCCATCAGTTGCCATGGTGGTGACAATTTCCTTGCCTGGCCGCACAGTAGGTTTGGCCTCTACACGGTGTGTTCCGCTTACCATTATGCACGAGCTGCATCAGCTTTGGTGGCGAGAAGTTCCAAGGGCCGAGGAATGGTGTCTGGCACGGCTGTGGATGAGAACCTATGGAAGTCTTTGTGGAAGATTACTGCGTCGGGGAAGATGCACATTACTCTGTGGCGCTTTGCTCACAACTGTCTTCCGAGTGGCCGGAGAGCAGCTTCAGCTGCGTCAGATCCTATTGTCGCCAGCATGCGTCCACTGCTCGGTCCCCAAATCAGTCGAGCATGGAATTCTGTTCTGCCCCTTTGCTCGTGAAGTTTGGACCATCCTGAAGCAAGATTATGATGTCCACTTGAACCGCAACGGGTTCACCTCCCCCACGACTTGGATGGCAAAATTTATGGCTCGGAATGGTGGATCTTAAGCAATAGTTCTAGCTCTCAACTTTTGGAATATCTGGGATGCTCGTAATAATGTGAGGGAAGAGGGTGGATATTTTCATCCTATTGGCACTTCTGCAAAGTTAAGGCCTACGTTGAGCTTATTTATACACACTTATCAAAGCCTACGCCTATCCACAGTCGTGAGACCTGCCCTGTGGTCTCTTGGTCTCCGCCTTCGTAAGGCATGCTTCAACTCAATGTAGACGCTACTTTGTTCGCTGTCCTGAATAGAATGGGGCTGATGTGGTTGTGCGCAGAAGCACTGGTGTCGGATATATACCGTTTAGGGGTATATAAGATGGTAGTGAAAGTGCCTGGTTACCAGGGTGGCCCAAGTGGTAGTGGGTTGTGGTCCATTGGGCGGCCCAGTAACCTGACACATAGGAGCCGGATTCTAGAAGAACCCGGATCACGGCCCATGTGATCTGGCTTGGAGGAGAAGACGGATTCCTTACTTCCCAAGTTATTGCTACCATAGTCTTCTAGGTTTCCTATTCTGTAAGCCCTAATCCGGCTATTATATAAAGCCGGACGGGAGATAAACAAACCAACGAATAACAGAGAAGATATAGACCAACTCGCCGTGATGGAGGGATAATAACCCGGTAGGCCAACTCCAAGGTGTAACCCGGCCCAAAGGACACTGCGCAAGATCTGGCTAAGGGTAAAGAAACTTCTGGAAGGCCCAGGTCTGTAGGCCACGTAACCCGGATTGTGGGTTACGGTAAAGGAAAGTTAGGGTTTGTACGTGGTGTCCGGGTAGGACTCAGGGTGCACCTAGGAGGGCAAGCTAGGGGGTACGGGTGCTTTATAAACCGACCCCTAGGTTTAATTGAGATCTAAGAACCCTAGTAGTACCGGTTGATATCGAGCATCCAGTGTATACGAGAGATCGAGTTAATATATTGAGATCGGAGACTCGGCGACTTGATTGGCGGCTACCAGATCGAGTTCCATCATGTTTTCCTCTGAGCTAAACCCTCTCCCAAACGCCTGTGTCGTCTTGCCCCAAGATCAGTTACCCCCGGTAACGTCTGCCGTGATAATCCCACGACAGTTGGCGCCCACCGTGGGGCCTTGTCGCACCCGGACTTCTAGGGGATACTCACAGCCCGTTAAACAGTAGATAAATGGCTTACGGGGCATACCGGCACCCGCATCTCAATATGAGCAGGCCAACACGTAAACGTGTGACAACCATTCTCTTACTATTCATCGTCTGCGCAAACCATCCCGTAGAAATCCAGATACTTCCGTTGACGTACTTCAAAACATACACACATGGTACGTCAACGGCGTTTGAACAAGTGATATCACAACAGATCTCTACGACACAAAAGATTGAAATAAGTTGCAAATAGATCTCATTAGAGCAGAGATAGCAAATACAATCATTCAGAGGGCACATGCCCCAACAATTCATCATTACATCACAGCGGAAGCATTCAACATGTCTGAGTACAGACAAGATCCAAATAGGCCTGAGAGGCCGGAAAAGAAAAGACGGAGCCCATCCACGAAGTCTCGGATCCTGCCCGGGTCCGCTATCTACTCGTCAGCCCTCGTCATAATCCACGTAGTAGCCACCATGTAGATCCTCGGAAACGTCGTCTGCGGAAACCATAGCCCCAAAGGGGTCAGTACATAAACGTACTGGCAAGCAAGACTCACAGTTCACCAAAGTGTAGCCCGTCAACACTAAGCACAGATGCCTTGGGTTCAACGGAAGATAGGGGATATAAAAGATGCTGCAACTGACTGCGCTAACCAACTACAGAGATTCTATCACTTCCGGCTAACGGAAAGAAGATAAGATCGAGTATTGTAACCAACTGAAAGATAACTTCAAACAAACCCATCCTGGATCTCGCCCCTTATCCAAAGAAGCAATCCGAGGATAACTCACACAGTTGAATTAATGATGGAGCAGATTATTGTGTCAATAATCCTATTATTAGTCAAGTTGTTTAATCATTGGGTGTAAGGTTGTTAATCATTAGGTTTAAGTTGTCCTGAGTACTTGTTAGCCAGTACTTTCACCAAGTAATCCATAACCGCGGAAAACACGGCTTCTCGAGAAGATTTATCCCTGCAGGGTTGAACCAATTTGGCCGTACACGTATGAATAACCCGCCATGGGATGCCTCCACCAAAGGGGCACTCAACACAACTCAACTCTTCTTCGCATCAAGCCCAAAGCACATTGGGCGCACGGCTAATCGAGCCCAGAAGAAAATGGACCCTCATAGCACTCTAAGAACGTGTCCCCCTATATGCCGACTATGAAAGTTCCACCCGGGTACCAAGGGCTCGCAAGATCATGCATGCAGCAAATGGAAAACCCGAATTAAATGAGGCGATTTGGACGAGATGCGAATCGAGTCAAATTGAGGGGGGCGCCCATACTCGCTTCCCACATGCGGGTAGTGCGCTCATCATGGATCAGTAGACAAGACCCTTTTCCTATTAGGGTCGACACTAGCAGGCCTCAAAACCACAAAGGGCCTCCTGCCGGTGCCTTATCATCAAATTATTATTTAACAATAACATTAGCATGATTGATTGATTAAACATCGAGCCCCCAGAACATAATAAAAATATAGTAACTGAAAGTAACGGGTAACAGACTCGAGCAAAACAACCTAAGCATGCTAGTAAGACACGGGCAACAAGAAAAAGGTTATAGGTATGGAGGTGAGGCAGTATCAGAGTTAGAGGATTCATGTGATAGGTTCGTAACAGAAACAACTACTACTAAGGCTAGCAGAAATAGACAACGGAAAGTATCGATAACCAATGTTGAAAGGAACACGATGGTTCATGTGAGTGATAACTTGCCTGCAAACCCAGTAGCCTGGTACTGAGCTAACTCCTTAGAAGGGGTGTCGTAAGTATCGTCGGTCCAACTTGTCGTGTATCCGGAAGAAGCAAACAAACAATGCAGAAAGATAAACAATCAATAACATGGCATAGTGCTCAAACATGGGATGATGCATGACCATTTTAAGTGACGCAACAAAATAACTAGTTGACATGGTAACAACATGATTAAATGGACCCTCATGCAATTGGATTGCATATGAAAAGCCCATGAATTAGGTTGAATTAATTGTTCTACAACTAATCATCATGTGAAGTTGATTAGCATGATGCATGGATGAGGAAAACAGCAAAATAACACAATAGAACCAAATGGAAATAAGTTTAACAAGTTTGGAAATCCATTCATTAATTAGGAAATTTTGGTTCCTTAAAGGTGACACACAAGCATTTGTTGTTTTCATCATGTTAAATTGTTCAAAACATATAACAAAAGTATATTTGAAAATAAAACAAGATTTAGTTGGAATACATGTTTCACTTTGTTGAAAAAGGATTTCAAATAAATTATTTAGGAATTAAACACGTTTTAAGCAAGAATTAAATGAATTTAATTCAAACATGAACTTATTTGAATTCTTATTGTGCAAAACATTGATGAAGTTCAATTTGAAAAGGTTATGCTTTTGGTTTGAAAACATATTTCACATGTCCCAAAAGAAATTGTTTTAGTCAAGTTATAGAATTAACAATATTAAATGATTTAAACAAGGTTTAAATCATTTAACCAATTTTAATTATTCAAAACATGAAACAAATTTTATATTTGAAAAGGTGGTTTAATTTTGCATGGAAAACATATTTCATTTGTTGAAATTGGATTTAAAATGAGCAAGTTATTATTTTGGCAATTTTAAATGCAATAAACAAGAAACATTGTTTTCAGCAATTTAAATTATTCAAAACAGCAAAAAAAATTTATATTGTAAAGTACATGAAAAGTTGATTGGAAAACATATTTAGTTTGTGGAAATTTGGAATTTTTATGCTCAAGGTTATGATTTTTGCAAGTTTAAGTGAATTTAACAAGAATTCAAATATTGCACCAATTTAAAATATTCAAAACAGTAAACAAATTTTATATTTGGAAAGAAAATTTAATTTGGGACAAAATACATATTTAAAAAGTGGGATTTGGAGTTAAAATGATTATTATGCTTTTACAAGTTAAGGTCCAAATCTGCCATTTTTAGGAACCAGGGACTTGAAAAAATATTTTACAGGGCTAGAAATGATTCAAGGACCTATTGGTGATTACCAGGAAGTTTCTGTACCAAACAATTGGGAAATAAAAATGTTGGTTTTATTGAGGGAGGGGGGATTCGAACCCCCCACCTCCTGGCTGCGCACCAAAGGGCAGCAACCAACTGGGCTGTGCTGCTGTTTGTTGGTAGAGAAGGGGCTCGGGGGGTTAAGGTGTGGTTGCGGGATTTCTGAATCTCTAACTGAATCTCGACAGGGACAGAGGGCAGCCATGGCAGCGATCGCAGCGCTCGGCTGCTGCTCGCCGGAGGGCGCCGGGGGGCTGCGCGAGGGGAAGGATGGACGAGGGGTGCGGTGCGGCCAAGGAGAGGAGGAGGCGAGTGGGAACGAGGTCCTCACCTGGGCGAGCGGACAGGAGCAGTAGGAGGTCGAGGCGGACAGCAGGGCTCGTGGCCGCCTTGGGGCGGACGGCGGCGGCGGCTCCGGCCATCCCCGTCCAAACCGAGGGGGGGAGAAGGGAGCCCGCGGTGGGGCTTTCCATTCCCGCCCTCACCGCGGCCGGAGGGGGCTCGCTGGCCGGCGATCGCGGAGGAAAAGGAGCCAATTTTCGGTGGGTTTTAGAGGGTGCAAAGTTCAGACAGAAAGGAGACAGAGAGAGGAGAGGGATGGAGGTGGAAGAAGAGAATGGCGGCGCTAGGGCTAGGTTTGGGGCTAGCAGAGGGAAGGGCTCGGTTTTATGGTGGGATAGCTTGGTACGGCTGCAAATCGGTGAGGGGGAGGAGGATCGTGTGGTGGTTGATACAGTCGTACAGGGAGGAGGAAGACGACAAGGGGGGAAAGGTATCGGGCCAGGGAAAGTGGGCTTGGGGGGGAGTAGAAAGAAAAGGGTTGGGCCTGGTGCTCTCTCTTCTCTTGTTAGTTGTTGGGTTTTATTTTTATTTTGTCCCTCTATTTTTTTTGTGCTGAAAGGTAATAGGAAGAAAAGGAGGTATATTTGGGGTAGAACAATTTAGGGAGAAATTTTGTTATAGCTATTTAGGTTAACATCAACCACTTGTTAACTTTGATTTTCAAAATTTTCAAAAGAACTTGTGGTTTGCAAATTAATTCAAATTTGAATCATCTTTATATTAAGTGGTTATTGAAAACAATAATTTAATTAGGGTGGACATATATTTTTTAATTGGAAGCAAAAGGTTAGGAGTGTTGTGTAAATTTTATAATTTCAAATTTGGGCACTGCTTGTGGTTTGGTTTGAATTTGTTGAATGCAATTTGGAATTAAGTGTTTGATTAAAAGCCCTCATTTTAATAGTTGATCATTATGGAAAATAATTGGAAACAAATGATTGATTTGTTTTTGCAATTTTCATAACTTTCAAAAGGGTTGTTGTTTTGGAAATTAATTGAATTGGAAAAGGGTTTGATATTAAATGAATTTTTGATAGAAACAAAACAACAGTTTGGAATCACACTTTAATGGAAACAATTCATTGTTTTGATTTGAAATATGATTTTGGAAATTGTAACATCACAAGGATGAAACAAAAGGTTTGAAATTCAAATAGGAAACAAAGGAAAACAGATGAAAACAGTTGGAAAACAAATGGAAAACAAATAAAACAATTGCAATCAACATGATGCCATGATGCAAAACATAAAATAACAGAGAGCAAACATTCTAAAGGCTTATTTTTCATCCTTGGGATGTTACAAAACGCCCCCCCTTGAAGGAATCGCGCCCCGAGATTCCTACTGAGAAAAGAAAAGGTCCGGATACTTCTTGGGAAGATCCTCTTGAGCTGTGACACGTGAAACACATCGTGCACCTTGGATAGTTTTTCTGGAAGTTCAAGATGACAGGCATTCCTGGCAATTCTTCTGGACAGATGTCAGGGAATTTGGAAACCACCGGAACATTTTCAAGTAAAAGGAGAGGTTTTGCATTGAGGGTGTATAGCTGGATAGAATTTGATTCGTTTGTAGAATATATTATCTCGAATGTGGTGCTTCAGTAAGTGGGAGGCATACTAAAATCCACAACAACAACAACAACCTTTCTGGCCAGATAGACTTGTTATTTGGGAAGTTTTGATTAGACGCCGGTAGAAGAATTGAAGTGGAAAACAACAACAAGATTTCAACGGACGAAAAGGATGTTGAGATGAACAGGACATTGAAGCAACACCGGTAAACACGAGAACAAGATTCCTGAGGTACTACGGAAAAACCCATCCGGGCTTCTAAAGGATCAATATCTACTGCTTAAGGAATAGAGGATTTGCTTCCGGGGCTTACACGCCTCCGTTCTCAATCGTGAGTAGGCAACATGATAAATCATGTCACAACCACCTCCATTCCTATGGTCTAGTAGATACAACCATCCTAGAGAAACCAGAATTCATGAAATCCTAACTTGAAAGTTTAGATGAGAATAGAAAAACAACGTTGCACTTCCTTACCAGAAAGAGGGAGGGTGGGTGGGGAAAGAAATAAAAGAACAGAATTCCTACTCTCACGTTTCATTTTTCCTATGTAGCTACAAAATAGTTTCTAGACTCAACTGCAACCAGTAAAAAGGGATCCTACAGGCAGACGGGCTCTGATACCATTTGTCGCACCCGGACTTCTAGGGGATACTCACAGTCCGTTAAACAGTAGATAAATGGCTTACGGGGCATACCGGCACCCGCATCTCAATATGAGCAGGCCAACACGTAAACGTGTGACAACCATTCTCTTACTATTCATCGTTTGCGCAAACCATCCCATAGAAATCCAGATACTTCCGTTGACGTACTTCAAAACATACACACATGGTACGTCAACGGCGATTGAACAAGTGATATCACAACAGATCTCTACGACACAAAAGATTGAAATAAGTTGCAAATAGCTCTCATTAGAGCAGAGATAGCAAATACAATCATTCAGAGGGCACATGCCCCAACAATTCATCATTACATCACATCGGAAGCATTCAACATGTCTGAGTACAGACAAGATCCAAATAGGCCTGAGAGGCCGGAAAAGAAAAGACGGAGCCCATCCACGAAGTCTCGGATCCTGCCCGGGTCCGCTATCTACTCGTCAGCAGCCTCGTCATAATCCACGTAGTAGCCACCATGTAGATCCTCGGAAACGTCGTCTGCGGAAACCACAGCCCCAAAGGGGTCAGTACATAAACGTACTGGCAAGCAAGACTCACAGTTCACCAAAGTGTAGCCCGTCAACACCAAGCACAGATGCCTTGGGTTCAACGGAAGATAGGGGATATAAAAGATGCTGCAACTGACTGCGCTAACCAACTACAGAGATTCTATCACTTCCGGCTAACAGAAAGAAGATAAGATCGAGTATTGTAACCAACTGAAAGATAACTTCAAACAAACCCATCCTGGATCTCGCCCCTTATCCAAAGAAGCAATCCGAGGATAACTCACACAGTTGAATTAATGATGGAGCAGATTATTGTGTCAATAATCCTATTACTAGTCAAGTTGTTTAATCATTGGGTGTAAGGTTGTTAATCATTAGGTTTAAGTTGTCCTGAGTACTTGTTAGCCAGTACTTTCACCAAGTAATCCATAATCGCGGAAAACACGGCTTCTCGAGAAGATTTATCCCTGCAGGGTGGCACCAATTTGGTCGTACACGTATGAATAACCCGCCAGATAGGATGCCTCCCACCAAGCGGGGCACTCAACGCAACTCAACTCTTCTTCGCATCAAGCCCAAAGCACCTTGGGCGCACGGCTAATCGAGCCCAGAAGAAAATGGACCCTCATAGCACTCTAAGAACGTGTCCCCCTATATGCCGACTACGAAAGTTCCACCCGGGTACCAAGGGCTCGCAAGATCATGCATGCAGCAAATGGAAAACCCGAACTAAATGAGGCGATTTGGACGAGATGCGAATCGAGTCAAATTGAGGGGGGCGCCCATACTCGCTTCCCACATGCGGGTAGTGCGCTCATCATGGATCAGTAGACAAGACCCTTTTCCTATTAGGGTCGACACTAGCAGGCCTCAAAACCACAAAGGGCCTCCTGCCGGTGCCTTATCATCAAATTATTATTTAACAATAACATTAGCATGATTGATTGATTAAACATCGAGCCCCCAGAACATAATAAAAATATAGTAACTGAAAGTAACGGGTAACAGACTCGAGCAAAACAACCTAAGCATGCTAGTAAGACACGGGCAACAAGCAAAAGGTTATAGGTATGGAGGTGAGGCAGTATCAGGGTTAAAGGATTCATGTGATAGGTTCGTAACAGAAACAACTACTACTAAGGCTAGCAGAAATAGACAACGGAAAGTATCGATAACCAATGTTGAAAGGAACATGATGGTTCATGTGAGTGATAACTTGCCTGCAAACCCAGTAGCCTGGTACTGAGCTAACTCCTTAGAAGGGGTGTCGTAAGTATCGTCGGTCTCAACGTCGTCGTGTATCCGGGATGAAGCAAACAAACAATGCAGAAAGATAAACAATCAATAACATGGCATAGTGCACAAACATGGGATGATGCATGACCATTTAAGTGATGCAACAAAATAAACTAGTTGACATGGTAACAACATGATTAAATGGACCCTCATGCAATTGGATTGCATATGAAAAGCCCATGAATTATGGTTGAATTAATTGTTCTACAACTAATCATCATGTGAAAGTTGATTAGCATGATGCATGGATGAGGAAAACAGCAAAATAACAACAATAGAACCAAATGGAAATAAGGTTTAACAAGTTTGGAAATCCATTCATTAAGTTAGGAAATTTTGGTTCCTTAAAGGTGTCACACAAGCATTTGTTGTTTTCATCATGTTAAATTGTTCAAAACAGATAACAACAGTTATATTTGAAAATAAAACAAGATTTTAGTTGGAATACATGTTTCACTTGTTGAAAAAGGATTTCAAATAAATTATTTAGGAATTAAACAAGTTTAAGCAAGAATTAAATGAATTTAATTCAAACATGAACTTATTTGAATTCTTATTTGTGCAAAACATTGAGTGAAGTTCATATTTGAAAAGGTTATGCTTTTATGGTTTGAAAACATATTTCACATGTCCCAAAAGAAATTGTTTTGGTCAAGTTATAGAATTAACAATATTAAATGATTTAAACAAGGTTTAAATCATTTAACCAATTTTAATTATTCAAAACATGAAACAAATTTTATATTTGAAAAGGTGGTTTAATTTTGCATGGAAAACATATTTCATTTGTTGAAATTGGATTTAAAACGAGCAAGTTATTATTTTGGCAATTTTAAATGCAATAAACAAGAAACAGTTGTTTTCAGCAATTTAAATTATTCAAAACAGCAAACAAAATTTATATTTGGAAAGTACATGAAAATTTGATTGGAAAACATATTTAGTTTGTGGAATTTGGAATTTTTATGCTCAAGTTATGATTTTTGCAAGTTTAAGTGAATTTAACAAGAATTCAAATATTGCACCAATTTAAAATATTCAAAACAGTAAAAAAAATTATATTTGGAAAGAACATTTAATTTGGGACAGAATACATATTTAAAAAGTGGGATTTGGAGTTAAAATGATTTAATTATGCATTTTACAAGTTAAGGTGCAAATCTGCCATTTTTAGGGAACCAGGGACTTGGAAAAAAATATTTTACAGGGCTAGAAATGATTACAAGGACCTATTGGTGATTACCAGGAAGTTTCTGTACCAAACAATTGGGAAATAAAAATGTTGGTTTTATTGAGGGAGGGGGGATTCGAACCCCCCACCTCCTGGCTGCGCACCAAAGGGCAGCAACCAACTGGGCTGTGCTGCTGTTTGTTGGTAGAGAAGGGGCTCGGGGGGGTTAAGGTGTGGTTGCGGGATTTTCTGAATCTCTAACTGAATCTCGACAGGGACAGAGGGCAGCCATGGCAGCGATCGCTGCGCTCGGCTGCTGCTCGCCGGAGGGCGCCGGGGGGCTGCGCGAGGGGAAGGATGGACGAGGGGGTGCGGTGCGGCCAAGGGAGAGAGGAGGAGGCGAGTGGGAGACGAGGTCCTCACCTGGGCGAGCGGACAGGAGCAGTAGGAGGTCGAGGCGGACAGCAGGGGCTCGTGGCCGCCTTGGGGCGGACGGCGGCGGCGGCTCCGGCCATCCCCGTCCAAACCGAGGGGGGGAGAAGGGAGCCCGTGGTGGGGGCTTTCCATTCCCGCCGTCACCGCGGCCGGAGGGGGGCTCGCTGGCCGGCGATCGCCGGAGGAAAAGGAGCCAATTTTCGGTGGGTTTCAGAGGGTGCAAAGTTCAGACAGAAAGGAGACAGAGAGAGGAGAGGGATGGAGGTGGAAGAAGAGAATGGCGGCGCTAGGGCTAGGGTTAGGGGCTAGCAGAGGGGAAGGGCTCGGTTTTATGGTGGGGAGTAGCTTGGTACGGCTGCAAATCGGTGAGGGGGGAGGAGGATCGTGTGGTGGTTGATACAGTCGTACAGAGGGAGGAGGAAGACGACAAGGGGGGAAACGTATCGGGCCAGGGAAAGTGGGCTTGGGGGGAGTAGAAAGAAAAGGGTTGGGCCTGGTGCTCTGTCTTCTCTTGTTAGTTGTTGGCTTTTATTTTTATTTTGTCCCTCTATTTTTTTTTGTGCTGAAAGGTAATAGGAAGAAAAGGAGGTATATTTGGGGTAGAACATTTTAGGGAGAAATTTTGTTATAGCTATTTAGGTTAACATCAACCACTTGTTAACTTTGATTTTCAAAATTTTCAAAAGAACTTGTGGTTTGCAAATTAATTCAAATTTGAATCATCTTTATATTAAGTGGTTATTGAAAACAATAATTTAATTAGGGTGGACATATATTTTTTAATTGGAAGCAAAAGGTTAGGAGTGTTGTGTAAATTTTATAATTTCAAAGTTGGGCACTGCTTGTGGTTTGGTTTGAATTTGTTGAATGCAATTTGGAATTAAGTGTTTGATTAAAAGCCCTCATTTTAATAGTTGATCATTATGGAAAATAATTGGAAACAAATGATTGATTTGTTTTTGCAATTTTCATAACTTTCAAAAGGGTTGTTGTTTTGGAAATTAATTGAATTGGAAAAGGGTTTGATATTAAATGAATGTTTGATAGAAACAAAACAACAGTTTGGAATCACACTTTAATGGAAAGAATTCATTGTTTTGATTTGAGATATGATTTTGGAAATTGTAACATCACAAGGATGAAACGAAAGGTTTGAAATTTGGTTTGAAATTCAAATAGTAAACAAAGTAAAACAGATGAAAACAGTTGGAAAACAAATGGAAAACAAACAAAACAATTGCAATCAACATGATGCCATGATGCAAAACATAAAATAACAGAGAGCAAACATTCTAAAGGCTTATTTTTCATCCTTGGGATGTTACAGGCCTGCGTCCAAAGGTGTTTACATCACGGGAGAAGCTCGGAAGAACATGGAGAATCTTGTCGTCGGCGAGATCTACATCGACCACGAAGGGGAGAAGATGGTGGACGATTCCGGCTGGGAGCCAGAGTCGGATCACCTTGCATCCGGGTCCATTGTGACGATCGGCCAGATCAGCCTCTTCATCGGTATGGTACGTACGTCTGATTCAGAAGGACAATATCATGTGCATACTACAGGAACTTCTAGTAGGGACAAAAAGATACTCAAGCAAGCTGTGAACTCGGTTTCCTCGGCTGTTCCGGGATACCTGAGATGGGCGGAACACGAGATAACGTGGAGCAGAAGAGATCACCCGGAAAGAATAGAGCACCCAGGAGTCTTAGCATTGGTAGTCGCACCACAGGTTAATGGATACGAGTTAAAAAGGGTCCTGATGGACGGTGGAAGTAGCATCAATATCTTGTACTGGGAAACTTTTTCACGCATGGGTCTTAGAGAGTCCCAGCTACAGAAAAGCTCAACAATTTTTCATGGAATAGTGCCGGGTCACTCGGCATGTCCTGAGGGGAAAATCGCATTGGAGGTGGCTTTCGGAGAATCAGCGGATAATTATCGAGTCGAGTGGCTCACGTTCGAGGTGGTCAAATTGCGCAGTCCTTATCACGCACTATTTGGAAGACCGGCTTACGCCAAATTCATGGCCAGGCCGTGTTATGTGTATTTGCAGCTGAAGACTCCGGGTCCCAAGCAGACCATCACCATACATGGAAGCCGGGATATAGCGGCCGAGTGCGACGAAGGAGATTCGGTAATGGCCGAGCAAGCTTGCAGAAAAGAAGAACTCAAGTATTATCGGTCTCAAGTAGATCCAGATGATGGAACCGCATTGAAAAGGCCGAATACTGAGGACGAAAGAGCAAAATTCAAGGCAGCACAGGACACCAAGATGGTTGATTTTGTCGAAGGTGATCCCACTAAGCAATTTACTATAGGGTCTAACTTGGACAGCGAGAAGGAGAAGGCACTTGTGGAGTTTATTCGTTCGAACGCGGACGTATTCGCCTGGACACCTAGCGACATGCCGGGTATCCCTACAGAATTGGCAGAGCACAGTTTGCATGTAGATCCCAAGTCCAGGCCTGTGAAGCAAGGCTTGAGGAAGATGAATGAGGAAAGAAGGAAAGCTATAGGTGAAGAAATTGCTCGACTATTAACAGCCGGCTTCATCATGGAAGTGTTTCACCCGGATTGGTTAGCAAATCCGGTGCTGGTGATGAAGAAGACCAATGAGTGGAGGATGTGCATTGATTTTACGAGTCTCAACAAGCATTGCCCAAAAGATCCGTTCGCATTACCAAGGATAGATCAGATCATAAATGCAGTAGCTGGGAGCGACCTATTATGCTTTCTGGACGCTTATTCCGGATATCATCAGATTAAACTCAAGAGGGAGGATTGGGAGAAAACGTCGTTTATAACCCCCTCTGGGGCCTTTTGTTACAAAACCATGACATTTGGGTTGAAGAACGCTGGCGCAACTTATCAACGGTGTATTCAGAAGTGCTTCGAGGACCAAATTGGACGCAACGTCCATGCTTATGTGGATGATGTGGTTATCAAGACCAGGAAGGCGGAAACATTTATCGATGACCTGAGGGAAACGTTCAAAAACTTAAGGAGGTACCAGATGAAGCTTAACCCGACAAAGTGCGTATTTGGAGTTCCAGCCGGGAAATTACTTGGCTTTATCGTTTCCGAGAGAGGAATTGAAGCAAACCCGGACAAAATCAAAGCTATTCAAAATCTGAAAAAGCCGGAAAATTTGAAGCATGTTCAGAAGCTCACGGGCTACGTGGCGGCCTTGAGCCGATTTATATCAAGACTCGGAGAAAATGAAATACCCTTGTACCGGCTCTTGCGGAAATCCGACAAATTTGTATGGGATCAAGAGGCGGATGAGGCGTTCGAGGCACTAAAGAAGCAGTTATCTGAAGCACCAGTACTAGCGGCCCCGGGTCCTAAAGAGCCTATGTTGCTGTACGTAGCAGCTGGCCCCAGAGCCGTTAGTGCGGTAGTGGTTGTGGAGCGTAAAGAGGATGGAAAAGGTTATCCAGTCCAGAGGCCCGTTTATTATATCAGTGAGGTATTATCAGAGGCAAAGCAGCGCTATCCGCATTGGCAAAAGCTGGTCTTCGGGGTCTTTATGGCCAGCCGGAAACTAAAGCCGTATTTCCAGGAACACCCCATAACAGTAGTTAGCTCAATACCAATGTCGGATATCATCAGAAACTCGGATGCGACTGGAAGAATAGCCAAATGGGCGATAGAAATGGGGGATTATCACATCATCTACGAGCCCAGGTCAGCAATCAAATCTCAGGCTTTGGTTGATTTCGTTAATGATTGGACACACACAGGCATGACTACCGTGGTTCCAAGTTCCGAGTCATGGATCATGCACTTCGATGGATCAAAGCAGTACGAGGGATCAGGAGCTGGGGTGGTGCTAACATCACCCAAAGGAGACAAATAGAGTTACGTACTACAAATTCACTTCGACTGTTCCAACAATGTGGCCGAGTATGAGTCCCTATTGCATGGCTTAAAGGTAGCCAAGGAGATGAAGATCAAGAGGATACGATGCTTCGGAGATTCGGACCTTGTGGTACAGCAGGTGTCAGGAACTTGGGATAGAAAGGACGCAACTATGGCAGCATACCGCAGGGAAGTTGATAGGGTTGCAGGATGTTTTTCCGGGTATGAGGTGGAGCATATAGACAGAAGAAAGAATGAGGCAGCCGACGCACTCGCCAGACTCGGCTCGCGCAGAGAGCCGGTTCCACCTAATGTTTTCCTGGACGAATTATGGCGACCATCAGTTAAAACCGAGTCAGAGGAGGAATTGGCAAATCAAGACCCGGATTCAGGACTTGTGGCCACTGTACGTACTATTCCCGAGTGGACAGAACCGTTTTTGGCCTACCTATCACGAGGCGAGTTACCACAGCAGGAGGTATTAGCAAGGCAAATTTTGAGGCGAGCAAAGGGATATTCTATCATCAATGGGGAATTATACAAGAGAAGCGCAGCAGGAATCTTTTTGCGTTGCGTAGCGCCAGAAGAAGGCCGACAGATTCTCAAGGAAATCCATGAAGGCGACTGCGGACATCATGCATCCACAAGATCTCTTGTGGCTAAAGCTTATCGACACGGATTTTTCTGGCTCACGGCTCTGGCAGATGCGGAACGATTGGTAGCAAGGTGTGACGGATGTCAACGGTACGCTCGCCAAACCCATGTGCCGGCTATGGAGTTACGGACCATCCCGTTAACTTGGCCGTTCGCTGTCTGGGGTATGGACATGGTTGGCCCCTTTCATATGTCACCATGCAAGAAGACACATCTTTTGGTGGCTATTGATAAGTTTACCAAGTGGGTTGAGGTTATGCCAGTTACTAATTGCGAAGCAGCTACAGCAGTCAAGTTCTTGAAAAAGATTATCTACCGGTTCGGGTATCCCCACAGCATAATTATCGACAATGGAACCAACATGTCCCTTGGTGAGATGGAGAAGTTCTGTGGCAACAATGGAATCCGGCTTGATGTTGCATCAGTGGCTCATCCGCAGGCCAATGGACAAGTGGAGAGGGCAAACCAAGAATTGCTTCGCGGATTAAAACCACGATTGCGAGTTCCCTGTATCAGGGCCGCTGGTGCATGGGTCGAAGAACTTTCTTCTGTGGTTTGGGGTATCAACACTACACCTAACAGGTCCACTCAGATGACACCCTTCTTCATGGTCTATGGTGCGGAGGCAGTGTTACTGAGTGACATTATTCACGATTCACCGCGAGTATCAGCTTACGTCGAAGTGGAGAACGAAAAGACCCGGCAGGACGCCGTAGATATGATAGAAGAGCAAAGAGAACAAGCCCTGGAAAGATCAGCCATATATCAGCAAGATCTACGGAGGTATCATAGCCGGCGCGTGAAAACCCGGGTGTTCCAGGAAGGAGACTTGGTTCTGCGCCTGGTACAGTCAAACGAAGGAAAACACAAATTATCACCACCATGGGAAGGACCATTTATCATAAGCCGGAATATGCATAATGGATCATATTACTTGGTAGATGCAAGGGAAGAGTCGGCTACAATTAACGACACCGCACATACCACTTCATCTATGCAAGAAAGAGACAGACCATGGAACGTGGGTCAGCTACGTCCATATTATACTTAGTAAAGACTATATTGGCAAGTGGAATTGCACGATGTAATAGGCAGCAGGTTTCAGACGTACTCTTTTCCTATCCAGGGTACCCTTGGGGACTGGATGGGTTTTTAATGAGGCGGCTTGCTGACCCAATATTCTCATATCAAGAAAAGAAGTGGTTATTCTCATCTCAGTACGTTGCATATGTATAGGTCTTGGGGGCTGATTGCTTGAATAGCACAGTTACAAACTCAATGACCCGGCCTTGATGCCTATGAGTTATAAGGGCCGATTACTCGCAAACGAGTACGGCTGCAATCTTATAACCGGACAAAGGAGCCAAACTTTCTTGACTTTTCTTACTTAAGCTCGATGTGACTCGCAATAAAAGTGGCATGATTTGCTCGCTTACGATTACAATCAGCCATGAAGCCCAATGGGACTTGCCTGACCCTGTTTTCGTATAGATGTAACAACATGATATCCACGCGAAAGCCGGCTTATAGTACAAGATTGTCAAAAGGGTCATCTAAACCACAAGTTATGCAGAGTATAAGGCTAAAAGCTGGAAACTCAATGTTTATCAAGCATAACTTCACTACCTAGGTGAAACGGCTCCGGGTTTGAGCTTAGCAAACAACAAAACTCGTTCTCTTCGAAAAGACCACATATCCCAGACTCGGAAATTCGGGTCTTGGAGATTGGGGATTTTGGAAAGGAAAAAGTAGTTTAGTTGCTAAGGCTCAAAAACACCCAAACATCCAAGTCTTGGGGACTTGGGGGCTTAGAAGCAAGCCCGCTCGTCAAACACCCATGAAACTTGGAAACCGAGTCTCACAAAAGGAATCATAAAGAAAGCCGGATATCAAGAACAAGTTGACTCAAAAGTGGATAAATTTAAACGATCATAAGAAGCACAAAGTGTATCAAGAACTTAGAGTGCATTACAAACTCCGGTAAATAGTATCAAAGGTGCACAGGCGCACCATCCAAAAATAATTGTTTAAACGGCACATCGGCCGACTGACGCATGAGAAGTGGCATTAAGGAGCAGGTATCACTCGGCATTCTAAGCCGCGGTGTCCATCTTCGCCTTACCCTTGCCATCACTTGGGGTAGCAGCAGCACCCGGATCAGCAGCGCCGGCTCGCGCAGGAGGAGGAACGACTGACGTGGAGGTAGCGGGTGCAGAATCGGCTTCAGCCTTCTTTTTGGCAGCCTCCTCCCTCAACTTAGCATCTTCCTCCTTCCATCGGGCAAGCATGTCATACGGCTCGGGAAGATCTGATTTGACAACTTCACCAGCAGCATCATACGCAGGAACGAGGGAATCAACATCTAAACCGTCAGCAATCACGCTGGCCGGGTAACGGACATCTTTCTGGACGGCTTCGAAATCCTTCACGGAGAACTTGGACCCATCAAGCTTGAATTCCGGGAAACCGCCCATAAGCTTAGCCAGCTCGAGCTTAGGGAAATAAGCCTTGGCAAGTGCAAGCCCCCGGGTTACTCCCACCCGGCAGGACGAGCGTTTCCAGTGCCAAATCCATTCGGGGATAGTGGAGCAAGCGTCTAGCATTCTCTTCAGGTCGCCGTACCCTGTACCTGGCCACCGTATTTCTTGAAGGATCCATTTGGTTTCGGCGCATAGCTGCCGGATAACGCTCTTGATAGTTTTCAGCCTGGCAATGTCACCCTCGTCTGGCATCACTTCATCCGGACCTGCAGAAATGGAAACATGAGTCAGGAAACTCCGGCTATTTATCAAAAGGGTAACCCGGATGAAGAAACATACCAAGCAAAGCACGATATGTGTCAGCGATTTGAACAGAAAGGCTCGTTAGATCATCTTCTGCTGTGTGAGCCCTCTTCCTATACTTCTTCATTATCGTCCTGTTCCTCCTGGCCTCAGCCTCGGCCGCTTCACGCAGAGCCACCTCCTTTTCAATGAGCTTGGCGGCCTTTGCCAGTTTCTCCTCAGATTGAGTCATGAAGGACTGCATGGATGCAAGGAAGGATTAGCCGGGTAAGGGGGAAAGGTATCAGTCGTTTATATCGTAAAAGTTCCAAGCAAATTGTGAAATAATTCACTCGGAACTTGGGGACTGGATAAGGACACAAGCAATATTAGTCGGGTTTACCTCGTGTTTGGCTACTAAAGCATCCAAGATGTTTTCTTCATTAGCTCTCAAAGCGCGCAGGGTTTCGAGCATCTAGGCAAACGTCAGGTCCTCGGGTCGGACACCGGAAGAGCCGGCAGCCTGGTCGCCTGATGGGGGAGCTCTCCCCGCCCTTGGGGTCGAGACCCGGACAGTCTGAGTATCCGGGTTGGGAGAACCCATCCTCGTATCCGGAACCTCGATCTCCTCGTCTACTGGTTCGGATGAGGCAGGAGACTCGGCAGCTTGGTGAAGTGAGTCGCCCAAGGGGCCTTGTTCCTGGTCGTTCGCAATATCACCGCCAGTCGCGGATTCTATGTTCTCAGTCGGCTCCTCTGCCTGACGGTTGTCCGCCTCCCGGTTGTCCATCTCCACATTCTCCGGGTCACTAACGGTGACTTGAGCGCTAAAAGAAAGATGAAAGAAGGCAGTTAGCAATGGTGATTGAAAATTGTCAGGTATCAAAAGGTGTCATATAGCCAAAAACTTACCCGGTGTTTACGGCGTAATCCGGCGGGAGCTCGCCGCTGGAAGCAGACGAAGATGTCAAAGGGACCGACAGTGGAACCCGGAATTGCCCGGCATGTGGATGGTTAGGAGAAGGGTGGCGCTGAGGAGAATTGGAAGGACGAGGCGGAGGAGCACTGGCACGGTGGATGGGGGAGGTAGAGATGCCCGGGTTAAGGGGATCCTCGCCCGGGGAACTCCGAGTTACTCTGCGCTTGGCTGGAAGAGAATCCTTCAAGTACGACGAGTTCGATAATTGATGGTTAAGTCGTCGCATGGCATCAAAGGAGTAAGGTTCAGAGGATATAGAGGAGAAAGGAACCTTGGACACTGCCCCTCTGGACTTCCTCTTGGCTCCAACTGTTGCCTCTTGATCAGATTCGGTAGCCTCCAGGTCATCCTCGTTATTCTCACCTTCGTCCTCCAGCCCTGCGAACCGAGTGTGTGTCCGTGGGGAAAAGTTAAATGGGAGAAAAATGATGTAAGTAAAGATAATACAGGATCCGGGCAAGTACCTTCACTATCATCGGCCGGCTCGTCCTCTTCTTCCGGGTCTCTGGAAGGGGGGGAGGGTTCAACTCTCCAGAAGGGATCATCAGCCTAAGACAAAAGGATGAAATTAAGGGTTAGAAGTTGTATCAAGTCAAAGTGTGGAAATAAGTTATGAATATCGGATCTTACCGCTGGAGCCGGGTTTTCCCGAGTAAATGGGGGTAACCTGGCGATGTTCTTTATCACCTCTAGCTTCTCTGTCAAGAAGCCCTTGATGGTCTTGTTGGTATCGCCGATCGCAAAGCTCTTGGTGGAGTATCGGAGTGCGTCCGTGGTATGCCCCGAGTACTCGCACATTAATTTGGTGCGGATGGAGTTGGGTTGGATTCGAAAATCGACCCATGTTTTCACTAAATTGAGCCCAAGGAGGCCTTGGGCTGAGAGGATGGCTATTTTAGCTAACAAGGGAAGGATCGCCTCCCTGTCTGAGTCAGGGGCAAAAGCATTGAAAGACTCGGAAGGCTCGAGGAGACTCTCCGAGTAGCCCGGCAGTTTCTTCTCGCTGTCTGGGGAGGTATCGTGGCAGTAAAAGAAAGATAGCTGCCAGTGTTACGTGGGAGTTTAGATTGAGGGTTGGCATCGGTGAATTCTTGCGGCGTTGGATGGATACCCCGCCGCAGGTAAGAAGTGCCCCGTCACCGCTTTCGCGGCACGGCTTACACTGGAATAGTTCGATGAAGAGAGTCAAACTTGGCGGTACGCACAAGTACGACTCGGATAGAACGATGAAGTGGGTAATGTTCAACATAGAGTTAGGCCCTATGTCGAATACCCGGAGGCCATAATGGTTTAGGACCTCCCTAAAGAAAGGGTGACCCGGAGGACGGAATCCCCGGGTCACGTGCTCTATGAAGCAGATTACCTCATTATCGGCGGGTGTGGGCTGGGTCTCGTCGCCCGGTGCTCTCCAGTGAATATCCTTCTGAGAAGGGAGAATTCCTAACTCGGCTAGCCCGTCCAGCTTGGCCTTTGTAACTGTGGAACGCCCCCAATTGGCGGATATGGTCTGGGTTGCCTTTGCCTGAGTCGGCTGTTTTCCTTGCCGTTTGGGAGCCATGGGATCAACCTGCAAAACACAAGAAAAAGAGGTACAGGAAATAAGACTCGGAAGTATTGGATTATCCGAGTCTGGGGTATCAAGAAAGTGTGAAAACTAAGAACTATCCGGGTATCACGCCCTGAAGTGGAGATTGCAAGGTATCCGGGTATTAAGTATAACTATGGAGATTATTGGTCACTTACGTACGAAAAGTGTTTGGGGAAGACGGATGGTTGCCCATGTATCTACTGCAAGGAAAATAGCCAGAAAAGGAGGATTTTCCGGGTGTCAATGTTATGTGCGGAAAATTGAGGTGAAATGGATCTAGATTGGAAAACTTGCGAGCGATTCTACCAAGAGATTGGTGATTAATAATGATAGGAGGATGGTGTGTGATCATCAAATAGGTTGTTGAAGAAGTTGGCAAGCATTTAAGCCGTCTAAATTCGGTGTGACGAAAAAAAAAACGGCCCACAGGTTGACCTAGATCCAATCTGGGATGAATCAAAAAATTGCGAGGCTAAATTAAACAAGTACAAGGAACTTACTGGGAGATGTTGGAGTTTAGCGCGACGACGGTGGACGGCGTGGCTCGAGTGCCCCTTTGCGATTCTTGGCGAGCGGGGTGAGCGCGCAGCGGTTAAGTTTGGCGGCGGCGCGGGATGGCTCGGAAGCGGACGCGGCCGGCGGTGGCTTTGCTCCGGCGGCGAGCACGAAATTCCTGCGGTGGTGTTACGAGAGCGCAAGGAGTGAGGAAGGAAAGGAGAGGATGGAGTGAGCCATTGGGTTCTAGGTCATCCTCCGAACACTATTTATAAGGTGAGGATGAACTTATCCCAACGGCCGGAAGCCGGAAATTAGGGGGGAATGGTTATCCACGCGGATCCTGCGAGATATGCTTCAAGTATTGAGCAAGGTACCTGGACAAAAAAGAGAAGGGGATCCACCCCGTGATATCAGGGTTAATTATCGAGTATAGAATCTTGACATTATTATCAGTATTTAGACCTGGAAAGTTAAGCCAAGTACTTGGGGAAAAGCCGGGTTACTATATGGCCACCATGGAGTTAGGCCTAGCTATCTATCAAAGCACCTTAACCCGGCCTCCATACACTTGAGTATTTGATATTCTTGCAGGGAATAGCGAGCGCTTCAAGGAAGGATCCGTGAAGCCCAAGCTATTCTGGGGACTACTGATGGAGGGATAATAACCCGGTAGGCCAACTCCAAGGTGTAACCCGGCCCAAAGGACACTGCGCAAGATCCGGCTAAGGGTAAAGAAACTTCTG
Organism: Alopecurus myosuroides; assembly: GCA_028641055.1. Lineage (NCBI taxonomy): Eukaryota > Viridiplantae > Streptophyta > Magnoliopsida > Poales > Poaceae > Alopecurus > Alopecurus myosuroides. The sequence goes on along the minus strand of JAPCYS010000049.1, from coordinate 22,958 downwards.
GAAGGCCCAGGTCTGTAGGCCATGTAACCCGGATTGTGGGTTACGGTAAAAGAAAGTTAGGGTTTGTACGTGGTGTCCGGGTAGGACTCAGGGTGCACCTAGGAGGGCAAGCTAGGGGGTACGGGTGCTTTATAAACCGACCCCTAGGTTTAATTGAGATCTAAGAACCCTAGTAGTACCGGTTGATATCGAGCATCCAGTGTATACGAGAGATCGAGTTAATATATTGAGATCGGAGACTCGGCGACTTGATTGCCGGCTACCAGATCGAGTTCCATCATGTTTTCCTCTGAGCTAAACCCTCTCCCAAACGCGTGTGTCGTCTTGCCCCAAGATCAGTTACGACGTAGGCAGGAGTAGGCACGTCGTACTGTTACGACGTACCGAACCTGGGTAAATCCTGTGTTTACTGTCTACCACGTGATCCCGTTACCCCACGTCTCTACCGTAGTCTCATGGCACCCCCGTCTATGAAAACTACCACGATGTCTCGACAGTTGGCGCCCACCGTGGGGCAAACGACGTCAGGCGTGAAGTTCCGATCTGGGATACTTGCTGGAATTGGAAGATCAATCACTGTCGGAAGCTTGGCATTCAACGATGATGTCGGACGTTTCCTCGACAACGGATCCTACATACCGGCGCAAAACCACCTGGTAAGTGCCTGCGTGTTACCGATAGGATCTGCTAACATCTTTATCGGACTAACTGCAGAAGCAATGGGGTTTTGCGGTGGAAGCAAATTTATCCCACCCGCCCTATACCCAGTCGAGGATGACTATGATGCCGGATTCTGCTCGGATCACCGACAAAAAAGTGACACACACTTCATCGGCATGGTGCAGTCCGAAGTCGCCGAAAACACGGATGATGTAAACCCCGTGCAAGAGGCATAAAAAAACACACCCGTCACAGCAACGGAAGACCCGATACCCGTCATACGGGCGGAAGATCCGACATCCGTTAACGAAACGGTGAACTCGGAAGCAGAATCCGTGCTTGCCGCCATTGAGGCGAGATTAGAGTCGGAAACCGGATCAGAGGATTTTGATTCCGAAGACGAAGACGCGGACGCCTTCGAAAGGAAATTTAAATCTTTTCAAGAGGGATTCCATGAAGTGCTAATGGCAAAACCAGCTGATACCACGGATGCCGGCAGCCAGGAAAGCCCTAAAACCCCTCGGCCATAGGAAGAGAGAGAAGACGGAGAAACTTCTCCGGTATTTCCCAATGTTAAGGAATTGACAGAAGATGAGGCTGTCAAAAAACCTCCCTCTTCCAAGAAAAAGCATCGTGCTGCTAAGAAACTCCAATACAAAATCCGGAAGAAAAAATCAGCTGATCAAGCTGATGAAAACCTGGAAGTAGGAGATGCTAGCGGAACAAAAGCTGCGGAGAAGAAAATCAAAGAAATCCTTGTTCCACCAATGACGGAACAGGAAGAGCAAGAGCTGTTGCAAACGCCAGTGGGAGCAAATGAACCCCCTGAGATGCTGGAAGCCAGGAGACAAGCTTTCCAAAGGCAACAGCAACATCTACTCAGATCTCGGCAACACCTCCAAAAAACCCAGGATGACATTAAGCTCATGAAGGAAGAAATAGAGGAGTACGAGAGAAAGAATAGATCTGGCATTAAACCTACAAGGTTACCCGGAATCGTAAGACCGGAAGTACTGCCGCCAAACGAAAGGTTTCACAACCCATCTTGGCAAAAGCAGGTAAACGGCAAAGATGCCAGAGGCGAACCAATTTATAAAACCGCAGCAGAAAACGCGGAAGCAGCATTCGCCATCCTGAACAATGATCTGTACTCCAATGGTGAAAAACTTCAAGGGGTGTATGCTTTCCTAGGAAAAGCATTGCAACAACAACAGCGGGCCAAAGAGCGATCAGGAAGACTACAGGATAACTCCGCCCTATGCAAAACAGCTACTTGCGCCGCTGGAGCACCTGGACCAGAAGAACCTAGAGATTCAGACAATTCAAAGGAAAAAAAGGGGATCCGAGAAAAGACAAGAAAAACCCCGACAATAGGGATGAAGCGTCCCGAACCGGATCCCATCACCCGAAAGGCGGACTTAAACCCCATGACCGGGAAGAAAAATACCGGAATGACGGCAATATAATGGCACCTCCGAGAAACCCAGCTGAGAAAGCCGGAAGATACGATACACCTCACAGGCATGAGAGATCCCCGACGCCCCCTAAGGATAAAGAAAGGAACAGGAGCAGGACTCCGCCTAATCCAAAAGGACGTGATCATGGAAGAGATAGGTACAATCCCGGAAAAGCGCGCCCGCGCAACAATGGAAAAGAAAGGAGTAGATCCCCTTCTGTCCATTCAGCCGGAAGATATTCCGCACACATTGATAGAGCGGAAAAGGATGATCTATACTTCGGTCCTAAGTGTTTCACTGACAGGATCCGAAGGATAACCCTGCATTCTGGCTTCGCCAAAGTTGGTCCAACCTACCAAACATATACCGGTAGCACAAACCCGGACACCTGGCTCTCAGACTATTATACAACCGTCCAAATCAACAATGAGACAGACCTGGAAGCTGTCAAGTTTCTTCCCCTAATGTTATTGGACGGAGCCAGAGATTGGATCAATGGATTACCATCAAGAACAGTCGACAGCTGGGATGATATGGCTAGAGTATTTACTCAGCATTTCCGGGGAACATACAAACGCCCGAACAACATCAACCAGCTGAACCGTTGCACCCAATTCGAGGATGAACCATACGTAGATTTCATCTCCAGATGGACAGCAATGAAGAATAGTTGTTCTGGAGTAACTGACATACAAGCAATGCATGCTTTAGTCAATGGCCTAAAACCCGGACTTGTACCGTTCATGGTTGGTTCCAAACATCACAAAGATCTCGGATCTATGCTTACAACCGCCAATGAGCACGCTGCAGCCGAAGACGACATCAGACCAAGAGGAGGCAATATCGGTACACTGATACTTGCTAAGAAAACTCCTCGTTCTGACAAAAAGGGAACTCCAGAAACAACGACAAAACCCAAGGAAGTCAACATAGCCTTTGGAAGCGAAAAAGGGAATAAGTGGAAAGGACGCAGCCCAGATCCAATCAATTACACTCCAGAGGAGTGGGAGAGGATTAAGTCGGAACCTTGTGTCCACCATTCACAATTTGGGAAACCCACCCATACAAACGCACAATGCCGGCTGAATAAGCACATGAAAGGCAGTGCAGGGTCCGGAAATAAGGGGAAGGGTTCCAAAAGGAAACCCGCCAAACAAAAGCCAGAAGCTGACAAAGAAGACAGTGAATCGGACAGTGATGAAAAAATACAGGAACAACAGCGAAAGGGCGAACCCAAATTTCCGAGAGTTGATGGAGAAGCAATGCTAACATTTCTAGCAACTCCGTCAGCAAAGGTGGCCAAAAGAACACTTCGAGAAATAAAACGCGGTTGTTCCGGCAACCCCGAAATTCTTGAAGTACTCCAACACACCAATTACCTGGGATCAGTCTGATCATCCCGGGAATATCCCTGAACCCGGCACACAAGCTCTTGTCGTAAGCCCTATTGTCCAGAACACTAGGCTAAGAATAGTGCTGATGGATGGAGGATCCAGCATTAACATAATGTACTTGGATACACTGAAGCATCTAAAGATTTACGAGTCCCAGCTCAATCACAGCAACATACGCTTCCACGGTATTGTTCCTGGCAGACAAGCACGGTCCCTAGGAGAAATTTCCCTAGATGTCACCTTTGGAGATAAAGATCATTTCCGGCAGGAAAAAGTATCCTTCGAAGTAGTGCCGTTCGAAAGCGTATATCACGCAATACTCGGACGTCCAGCTTTCGCCAAATTCATGGCAAGATCCTGTTATATTTATAACAAGCTGAAGATGCCAGGGCCAAAAGGAGGAGTAATCACCATAGCTGGTGATTTTAAGCTAGCAAATGAGTTGGAGAAAGAAAACGCCCTTTGCGCTCAAAGAGTCATAGCAAAGGAAGAACTGAAGGAGTTGGCCAAGGAGGTATCGCCGACAGAAATGCCGGCAGGAAAAGAAACCCGGAAGCAAACAGACAGCTTCAAGGCATCCGAGAATACAAGACAGGTAATCCTAGATCCCAAAGATCCGACAAAATTCGTCGTTGTACGGACTGGGATGACCGACAAATAGGAAGGCGAGCTCATCAACCTCCGTGAGAACTGGGATATTTTTGCCTGGTGTCCAGCTGACATGCCAGGCGTACCCAGGGAACTTGCTGAGCACCAACTCAAGGTGATTCCAGGATCAAAACCCGTTAAACAAGGTCTCCGTCGATTTGACGGAAGAAGACGGAAGGCTATTGGCAAAGAAATTATCCGGCTTTTAGCAGCGGATTTCATCCAGGAAGTAATCCACACTGAATGGTCCGCAAATCCGGTATTAGTACCGAAGAAAGACACTACTGCTCTTAGAATGTGTATAGATTACACAGGCTTGAACAAATTGTGTCCAAAAGATAGATTTGCGTTACCGCGAATCGATCAAATAATAGATGCCACTGCAGGCTCTGAGCTTTTGTGCTTTTTGGATGCATACTCCGGGTACCACCAAATACGCATGAAAAAGGAAGATCAAATTAAGACTTCTTTTATAACCCCGTACGGGACGTATTATTACGTAACCATGCCATTTGGCCTGAAGAACGCAGGCGCAACCTACCAGCGTTGCATGCAACGTTGCTTGCATAGTCAGATTGGCAAGAATGTCCATGTTTATGTGGACGACATTGCTGTCGTAACCAAGGAAAAAGATACGCTCCTTGAAGATCCGCGAGAAACTTTCGAAAACTTGCGCACTTACAAGATGAAGTTAAATCCATCTAAGTGTGTATTCGGGGTTCCCTCAGGAAAACTTCTGGGTTTTATCGTTTCTCATAGAGGAATAGAAGTTAACCCGGAAAAGATAAAAGCCATCTTGAACATCTCGAAGCCTACGTGCGTAAAAGATGTCCAAAGATTGACGGGTTCCGCCGCTGCCGTCAGCAGATTTATTAGTAGGCTGGGGGATAAAGCCCTACCACTCTACAAGTTGCTGAAAAAATCCGAAAAATTTGAATGGACAGAAGAGGCCGATGCAGCGTTAACCCAACTAAAGGAAACTTTGATGAATGCTCCGATTTTGGCATCCCCAAAAGACGAAGAACCCATGTTATTGTACCTTACAGCTACAAACCGGGTTATTAGTGCCGTAATTGTTGTGGAACGGAAGAAGGATGAGCAAAGCATACCAGATCAGCATCCGGTATATTACATAAGCGAAGTTTTCTCCGAATCCAAACAAAGGTACCCGCATTATCAGAAACTGGCATATCGTGTGTTTTTCGCATCTAGAAAACTGCGCCATTACTTCCAAGGGCATTCCATAACAGTGGTATGTAAAGCACGACTAGGGGATATAATAAACAATGCGGAGGCAACTGGCCGGGTAGCCAAATGGGGCATCGAGCTAGCAGCCTTTGACATTAAGTACCAGCCAAGGACGGCAATAAAATCCCAGGTTTTGGCAGACTTTGTCGCCGACTGGACGGAAGCAATGGAGAAAACACCAATGCCGGAGTCCGAGTATTGGATCATGCACTTTGACGGATCCAAGATGAAGGAGGGCGCTGGAGCTGGTGTAGTTTTGAAATCCCCAAAAGGCGATACAATGGAATACGTATTGCAAATACACTTCAATGCCAGTAATAATGTGGCAGAATACGAAGCCCTGCTTCATGGCTTGCATATTGCAAAGGAAATAGGAGTAAAGCGCATCTTGTGCTATGGAGACTCGGATTTAGTACAGCATCAGCTTAACCAAACTTGGGACGCAAAAAGCCCTATAATGGCCGAATACAGAAGAACGATGGACGAATTCGCCATTTGTTTCTTTGGGTTCGAGGTACTCCACATCAAAAGGGAGGAAAACTGGAACGCGGATGCGTTAGCCCGCATGGGATCAGAAAGGGTAAAAACTCTACCACCAGGGGTATTTGTTCAGCACTTGCATGAGCCATCCATAAAGGGTGGAGATGTTGATTATCCCCTGGTTTCCGAATCCATTGAAGTTATGCTCGTTAAACCAGATTGGACGATTCCATATTTAAACTTCTTAGTTAATCAGAAGTACCCGGAAGAAGCAGATGAAGTCTTGAAAAGACAAATACAACGTCGATGCAAAGGATACACGGTAATTGATAACTACCTGTATAAACGCAGTACTTCCGGAATCTTTTTGTGGTGTATCTCACCAGAAGAAGGAAGAAAAATACTGGAAGAAATCCATGCCGGAGATTGCGGACATCATGCTCAATCAAAAAGCATCGTTAAGAAAGCATTCCGAGCGGGGTTTTTCTGGCTAACAGCCAAGACAGACGCTGAGCACATAGTTAATACATGTGCAGGGTGTCAATATTACGCCAAACAGACTAATTTGCCGGCCCAAGCTCTTAAAACTATCCCCATTACGTGGCCGTTTGCGGTCTGGGGGCTAGATATGATGGGACCGTTCAAAACTGCAAGAGGCAGACTTACTCATTTGCTAGTAGCAGTGGATAAGTACACCAAATGGGTGGAGGCCAAACCCATCAAAAAGCTGGATGGTGCAACTGCTAGAAATTTCATCATCGACTTGGTGATGAGATACGGTGTGCCACACAGCATAATTACCGACAACGGGACAAATTTCTCCATCGGAGAGTTGGCAAGATATTGCCGACAAACGGGAATTCGCCTAGATCTAGCATCTGTGGCACACCCGCAATACAATGGACAGGTTGAGCGAATGAATAGCTCAATCCTGCAAGGAATACGCCAAAGACTCGAAACTCCTCTTCACAGAGCGGTCGGAGCATGGGTAGAAGAGCTACTTTCCGTGATTTGGAGTATAAGAAGGACGCCAAATAGGTCGACTGGGCAAACCCCGTTTTTCCTAGTTTACGGCGCGGAAGCTATTCTCCCAACAGATATGATCCATGATAGTCCAAGAGTGCAAGATTTCGACGAATTAGATGCCGAAGAAGCACGACAGGATGCCGTTGATCTCCTAGAAGAGGAACGAGAGCTTGTGCTTCAAAGATCCGCCATTTACCAGCAAGGTTTGCGACGTTACCATAGTCGGAAAATCAGGCATCGCTCTTTTAAAGAAGGTGACCTAGTGCTGAGGTTGGTGCAGCAAAGGAAGCATAAATTAGCCCCAGTATGGGAAGGGCCATTTGTCATAAGTAAAGCTGTCGCACCCGGACTTCTAGAGGATACTCGCAGTTCCGTTGAACAGTAGTGGATTGGATTACGGGGCTTACCGGCACCCGCATCTCTTACGAGTAGGCCAACACACGTATGTGTGACAACCAACCCCTATCTGTTCAGCGTCTACGTAAACCATCCCATAGAAATCAGGATACTACCATTGACGTACTTCATACCATACACACATGGTACGTCAACGGCGTTGAACAAAATGATAACACAACATATCTCTAAGACACAAAAGATGGAAATAAGGTGCAAATAGCTCTCACTAGAGCAGAGATAGCAAATACAATCATCCAGAGGACACATGTCCCAACATAACATCATTACATCTCAGTGGAAGCATTCAAAGGGTCTGAGTACAGACAAATCCAAATAGTCTTAAGAAGCCGGGAATGAAAAGAAGACGGAGCCCATCCACGAAGTCTCGGATCCTGCCGGGTCCGCTACCTACTCGTCAGCAGCCTCGTCAAACTCCACGTAGTAGCCGTCACGGGGATCCTCGTAAGCGAAGTCTGCGGAAACCACAGCCCCCAAGGGGTCAGTACATAAACGTACTGGCAAGCAAGACTCACAATTCACCAAAGTGTAGCCCGTCAACACCAAGCACAGATGCCTTGGGTTCAACGGAAGAAAGGGATATAAAAGATGCTGCAACTGGCTGCACTAACCAACTACAGAACATACTACAACTTCCGGCTATCAGAAAAGGGATAAGATAGCGTATCGTAACCAACTACAACTAACCACCACACAAACCCATCCTGGATCTCGCCCCTTATCCAAAGAAGCAATCCGAGGATAACTCACGTAGTTGGATTAATGATGGTTCAAATTGTTGTGTCAATAAGCTTATTACTAGTCAGGTTATCATTAGTTTTGTAAGTTGTTCTGAGTAACTTGTTAACCAGTACTTTCACCAAGTCAACCATAACAGCGGAAAACACGGCTTCTCGAGAAGATTTATCCCTGCAGGGGTGCACCAATTTAGCCGTACACGTAAGAATAACCCGCCAGATGGAATGGCCTTTCCACCAAGCGGGGCACTCAACACAACTCAACTCTTCTTCGCATCAAGCCAAAAGCACCTGTGTTGTGCGTGCGCGGCTAATCGAGCCCGCGAAGAAAAGGGGACCCTCATAGCACTGGAAGACCACGCCGCCCTAAATGCCGACTACAAAAGTTCCGCCCTGGCCTCGGTTCGTACCTGCATATGCGTGCATCAAATGGAAAGCCCGAACTAAGTGGTGATTTGGACGAGATGCGAATCGAATCAAATTGAGGGGGGCGCCCATACACGCTTCCCACATGCGGACAGTGCGCTCATCATGGATCAGTAGACAAGACCCTTTTCCTAATTAGGGTCGACACTAGCAGCCTCAAAACCACGCCGGGCCTCCGGTGCCTTATCAGCAAAATTATTATACCTCAAAATTAACAGGTTGTTGTTTAACATCGAGCCCCAGAATATAATCAACTATGATAAAAGAAAGTAACTGATAACAGACTCGAGCAAAAACAACCCTAAGCAGGCTAGTAAGACACGGGCCCAAGCAACGGGGTTATAGGTCTGGAGGTGAGGCAATATCAGGGTTCAGGGTATCATGTGATAGGTCCGTAACAGAAGCAACGATACATATGGCTAGCAGAAATAGACAACGGAAAGTATCGGTAACCAATGTTGAAAGGAACACAATGGTTCATGTGAGTGATAACTTGCCTGCAAACTCAGTAGCCTGGTACCGGGCTAGATCCTCAGAAGGGGTGTCGTAAGTATCGTCTGTCTCAACGTCGTCGTCTATCCGAGAAGAAGCAAACAAACAATACAGGAGGATAAACAATCAATATCATGGCATAGTGCACAATCATGGGATGATGCATGTCAAGTTAATGGATGCATCAAAATAAACTAGTTGACATGGTAACACAATTTAAATGGACACATATGCAATTTGAGTATGCATATGAAAGCCCATGAATTTTGGTTGAAACAATTGTTTTCCAATTAACCAACAGGTGAAAGTGGATTAGTATGATGCATGGATGAGGAAAACAACAAAATAACAACAATAGAACCAATTGGAGATGAGGTTTACCAATTTAGAAATTTATTTATTAAGTTAGGGAATTTTTGGTTCCTTAAAGGGATTACACAAATAGTTGTTGTTTTCACCAATTTAACTTGTGCAAAATAAATGACAAAATTCATATTTGAAAAGATCATAAAATTTTGGGTGGATTACATGTTTCAAATATTGAAAAAGGAATTAGGATGAATTTATTATGACTTAAACAAAATTAAACAAGTTTTTAAATGAATTTAAAACAAGTTTGAATATTATTTGAATTTTATTTGTTCCAAACATAAATTCAAATTCATATTTGAAAAGTTTATACTTTTCTAGCTTGAAAACATATTTTACATGTTCAAAAATATTTTAATTTGAGCAAGTTATGAATTTAGCAATATTAAATAATTTAAACAAGGTTTAAATTATTTAAGCAATTTTAATTATTCAAACCATGAAACAAAATTTATATTTGAATAGGTGGTTTGAAATAGCATGGAAAACATATTTTATTTGCATTATTTGGATTAAGTATGAATTACTTATGGATTTTATCAAATTACAAATGATTTGTTTGAATTCAAATTTGAAATGCATGTGGAAAATTCAAAACAGGAAACAAATGGTTCAAATAGATAGATAATTTAATTTGGATCAACACACATATTTTACTTTTATTATTTTGGAGTTACAAAATATAAGTTATTAGCTTTTTAAGTTTAAGGACCAATCTGTAATTTTAAAGGGCTTAAGTTGAAAAGAAAAAAGCTGAAATTAACTAAGGCTTTAAGCCTGGAGTCGACGGAGGCTTCTCAGCCCATCTGCCGCACGGGTTGACCTTTTACTGAGGCTGACGTGTGGGTCTGGTTGGGATTTCTTCGATGTGTGATGAAGCTAGCTTGGCTACGTGGCGTGGTTTGCCCACGCGTCGTTGTTTTGAGCGATCGTGAGTCGTGACTATCTTCTGGTCCCCTATCTCTCTTCCCTTCGTCTCTCTCCCCTTCGTGTCTCTCTCTCCCCAGTCCCCACATATCTCCTCTATCTTCCATGCATCCACCGGATCTCGGAGGAACGGCGAAGTTTATGGGCGCGGGCCGGAAAGCATCTTAGTAGCGCAGGCGCCAGGTCGCGACGGGATACTACTCGCCGGCGAGTGCCCTTGCCAGATCCATGGGGATGGAGGCACCGTGGCGGCTCGCAACATGGGCACTTGCACGAAGGCGGCTCACAGCGAGTGGGGTAGGAGGCCCGTGGCCTTCAGTGACGAGGAGAGAAGCTGGCGACGTCCTGGAGGCTGATTTCTCATTATTTTTTTTCTTTTCTACCCGTTTTGATTCCTTTTTCCAAGTTATTTGCTCATGGTCACCGTTGTTTCTTGGGATGGTTCATGTTCATGGCCAGGATTTGGTTTCACTCCTTCCTGATTTATGGGTTCAGTTTCAGTCAAGTTGTTTGGTTCCTCAAATTAGTGTTAGCTTGCTTTGTAGCTCCTGATTTTCGCCGGAGTTGAGCGTGGTGGCGTGGCTGGAATGGATTCGCGGCTGAGCCGCCGAGAGTATTTGCTCCTCCTGGACCAACAACCTCAGGCCACCAGGACACCCTGCACTGGGTGGAAGGGACCTATCGAGCTCTAGGGACACTTTGTCGGTGCCCCGCCGTGATCTTTCCTTGCTCATTTATATTTGGCAGTTTTCTCATCTTGAGTGAATTTCTCTGAGCCTGGCGCTGTTTTCTACATTGCAGGACACTGCCACCACCAAGATGTTGGTGAGCACGCACAATGGCACCCTAAGTGCCAAGATGTTGGCTATGGTTTATGTGATGTACGACTGCCAAAAGAATATGGGCATAGGGTACCTGTCGGAGTTCTTCGACCGCGCCGAGGACCTCACGACTGTTTGGGCTCCTTACTACACAATCCACAAGGTATACAAGATGTTCTGATCCGGTCTCTGCCTCTCCTTGATTGAGATGTAAATAATTGTGTTGAGAGTTGTGGTCTGAGTTCGTGTCAGGAATTCATTTCCTTGCATTTTGTTCGTTGTCCATGTGATTTCCTAACAAATTGTCTTGCTGGATCAGTGTGTTTTTTGGTTTGAAGATTATGCAAGGACGTCTTGATCAATATGCAGCGGCTGGAAACTCCAAGGCCCTGAAGATGGTGGTTGGGATGGCTGATTATTTCAGTGCCTGTGTGAAAAATGTCGTAAGAAATACAACATTGAGAGGCACTCCGCCTCGATCAATGAGGAGACTGGGGGGTGAATGAGCTGATCTACCAGCTCTACATGATAACGGTGATTCTCTGATTATGTGTAGCATGCCAGCTATTTTACAAGCATGTTTCAAATGGATTTTATAATTGCTTATTTCTCTAACTTGGGCAGGATGATTTGAAGCATTTGACACTGGCTCACCTCTTTGACAAGCCATGCTCTCTAGGATTGCTTGCGGTTCAGGTCTGCTCATTTGTTTTCCGAGGTGTGTCTCTTGTGATAGCTTGTTAGTTCATCGAAAATTATTCAAGTGAAAGTGCCATCCATTTTTATTGTTTACACCTAGTGTATCCATTTTACATGGTAGTTATATGTATGTCAGATATAAGGATGTGTTTTTGTTCAGTTTATTTAACTTGTGTCTATATATAAAAAAATGATATAAGTTATATCATAATGCAATTACGTGTGTACCCTAATATGTAATACAACATAGTAAACTCACAGCGTGTTCAATGCATAGCGACTTGAAAGTTGAACTTGGCAGAAATACAAGAATCATATTCCTATTGCAGGAGCTTCTTGGTAGTGATTCCTTTATGTGTTTGTTTCTGTTTCAAACAGTATTTCAGGCTTTCATTCCAATACACACATTCCAATTGCTTTTTGTGCACAAATGAGATATGAAGTTACTTGTGATGTTCTTTACAAGGTAAAAGAATTCAAACCTTGATTTCTGCAGAGTTCAGCTACTCCACATTCATTAATGGAGAAATTTTGTGTCAGGGGATATCATATTGGCTACTCTTACTGTATGATTTTTTCCAGAATAGTGGTAAATGTCCAAATGTGTCTTATACTAGGCGGGATAGCTTAATCTGGTTTGATGAAGATACTTAATGCTAAATTGTGTGCTTCTTGGTATTACTTTTAGGGGCGGTAGAGGTTAAACGTGCAAGGTATACTGTGAAAGAACTCAATAGGAAATTTGGTCAAATCTCTCTATAGGACGAGGAGGCAGGGTTGGAAAGTGCTGACTAAAAGGCATATGAAAATATGCTACTTGAGCTGTAGTATATATATAGATATATGTTCTATTGGCTGTTATTATCTTATAGCTAATTTACACGCTTTGAAACTTGAGTTGCCTTACCTGTATAAAAAGGAAGTAATTTAGCTCGCGAAATCCTTCTTTGAGCACATGGTAGAATTATGTCATGTCATGTTTCCACTTGTTGTTTGTTAGTATCTGATAGTATGTTGGACTCTCTAAATAGCTTACTGGATGCTAGACCTATTCACACTCAGACGGGAACAATTTACATTTTTTTTAAATTAATTGCGACATCTAGAATTTGTTCGATTCTTGGAAGCATTGGCTTCATGATAAACATATTTTTGCTGACCCAAACCTGTAATATAGCAATAATGTTACGCAGTAATCCTGCTTGCCTAATTATGACATGGTTAGACATAAGAGACAAACTAAATATACAAGATGTAATTTATCATATTATTAGTTTCTTCGGGTGCTCATGCCTTCCATATGCATATGTCTGTGAAGATAATGACATGAAAAATAAACTCAGTAACGTAGGCCTAGATGTGTTTAGTCTACCTTTTAATTGAAATGGCCCTCAAGTAATATCTTTATTCAAGCATTGAGCATACGTACAGCCTAAGTAGTTGTTATTACTTGCGTTTATGTCTATATTTTATTCTGTATTTCAGTTAAGGTACCGGCTTCCGGTTGCGACGTCTAGACAGATCTTCAGTCGACATGGTTTTCTTTGGCGACACAACTCGAGATTAATTGGCAAGGTTGTTGAAGTTCTACTTGCTGAAAACTGCTCTCGTTTCTACAGTGATGTCTGAGATAACTGCTTTTGCTAAGAAATGCAATGTCGGGATGTTATTTTATCAGATATTCGTTTAGGACCTTGGATATTTTCTTTGAGGTTCTCAAATTTTATCCTGAGGGAAGCACATTTTTTGTTGGCCATGACGCCGTGTTAGTAGCTGCGGGCAAGGCAACTACTTCCTTACCTGGTTTGCTTGTGGTGTTGTAGAAGAAGGTTTTGGAAGTGGTAATTTCTCTCCCATATATTGGCTGTTTTCTTCTTTGTTTCTTTGCTGCACTTAGGTCGATTATTTATGTTTCTAGGATCTGCTAATAAATATGACCATGCAACTATTCATGTTACAAAAGCTGATATCGCTGCAAGTACGCCGCCGCTCGCTTCTGCTATGGTTTGTGTTTATACTTCTTGATGTAGGAAACACCTCAGAAGAGGAGCTTTCTCATCAAGATAGAGAGGGTGAGCATGGGCCGTTTGATGGAGCATCAACTTATTCCACCCAGCAGCAAAAAAAAGGGTTAGTTTCTGATGGAATTATGTTCCTATTATTTTCCCTTTATCAGGCAGCTTAATTTACCTTCATTATCTGTTTTCAGTACTAGTGGAAACAACACGAAGAGGCACTTGTTTGGTTAAGGTGGTTACAAGATGCTGAAGAAGGTTTGTATTGTTGTTTATTTATTTTTCTTAATTTCTGCTATTTGTTGCGTGTTATTGTCCTTATTTCCCCCTTTTCACCAGGCTCAAAGGTCCAATAAGCAGCGCAAGTCCGCTCGTTCCGATGGAAAGTTTTGTTGTGTTTTGTGCATATACGTTCATGTATATGTAACTAGCCGAACCTGATGTCTTTTTTAAGTTGGTATATGGAAGTGTACCAGCATAAGACCTACAGTCTTACCTCGTGTAGCATGTATGGTTAAACGATGTTGATCTATATAACGAAAACTCAAGTTAATTTGTCATGTCATCTTAGCAAATGAATTTGTCGATTTTCCACTATGTGTCTAAATGCTTGCAAATGATAGATAATCTGTTTGAGCTGTTTTGTTTCTTCCATTAGGTAGTTTCTACTGAACTAGACCACACCAACCGGTCAAAGCACGACGCCCTCTGAACCAGACTAATCAATCTATGACAAAAAAAAAGCACACGGCACCACACGCCACCTATGCGGTGTACAAACACAAGAAAGACGGCGCGGCGGAGCGCGCTGCCCCGTCTAGTTCTTTTTATACCCCGCAGTGGCCAGCCAATGCCACTGACACGGGCCCCCTGGGCCAGCGTGGCATGCATGCGTGGCACGGTACCACACAGCGGCTGACAGGGGGGCCACCCTGTCAGCGCACCGTGCAAAATGGTGGGATAAATCCCGCGGAGCCAGGACTCGATCCCTAGCCCTCGCGCTCGTTTGCGCGCGCTGTAACCAGTGGGGTGTGCGAATGTTTCCGTCAGTATAAGCAGCGCAAACAGGTTAAGGTTACACGCCGTGGTTAACTAAATTTTGCGCGCGCGCTCGACTGAACTCTGACAGAGTTAACGACGCCGGCGGCGATCGCCGTTGCTGCTGTGCGCGCTGACGTGCTGGTGCGTGCTGCGGATGCGTGCACGGATGCGGGTGGTGCTTGCGACAAACAGAGAGGGAGGAGGTGGAGGCCACGACGAGCTCACCGGCGATTGTAGTCGAGCAGAGGCCCGAGGAAGCTCCGGTGGCGGCAGGTCGAGGACGGCGGCGTCGTTGTGGTGAATCTCCGGGGTGGCTGCGGTGTTCAAACGGAAGAGGGAGACGTGGTGGACTGGTTCCAGTAGCTAGGCGGGGTGGTGGCGCTGCGAGGTGACGGTGGTCGCCATGGATTCAGAGCGGCGCTCTCCGGTGAGGTGCAGAGGTGGGAGATCGGCCGCGAGAGAGAGGAAAACGGCGGCGGCCTCAAGGGGATAGGGGGTCTAGGGTTTAGGGCTACGGCGCGGGGACCTAGGGTGGTTATATAGGCTAGGAGGGCGCGCGATCGGCCGTCGGAGAGCGCTGCTGCCGCCGTGGCACCAGCGGATGGGCGGCCGTACGCGAGGGAGATGAGAGATAGAAGGGCGAACCGGTACCGGGCTGGAGAGAAAAAGAAAAGGGCCGGGCTGCGTGGGGAGAAAGGGAAAGGTGGGCTAGGCGCAGCCCACTGCTCTGGCGCCCGTTTTTTATTTTTGAAATTTTTCTCCTGTTTATTTTTTTTTTGCAGAAAATGAAAATGGAAGAGAAAGATGAGATTTTGAATTAGGAAAATTTTGGGAAAATTTGGGTGGGTTAAATAGATCAACAGCAATCACTTGGCAACTTTGATTTTCAAAATTTTCAAAATAACTTGCTGTTTGTGATTTAACTCAAATTTGTAAGAAATTGCTTATTAAGTGATTATAAATGAAAACAAACTTTTTAGTAGGGTGAACCCTACTGTTTAATTGGATTAAATGCTTATAATTGTTTGGTAATTTTCATATTTTCAACTTGGGTGTTGTTTGTAAAATGTATTTGAATTATTGAATGCAATTTGGAATTAATGGATTGATTAAAGCCACCATTTTAATAGTTGGACATTATGGAATAAAATGAAAACAAATTGGTTGTTTTTATTTGAACTCTTTATTTAAAAGGTTGTAACATAACAAGTATGAAATAAATGTTTGACTAATGTTTGAATTTGAATTGTGAAAACAGAGTAAAACAGAAGCAAACAAAAGGAAAACAAGGTAAAACAAATGCAAACAATTCAATCAATATGATGACATGATGCAAAACTTTAATTAAACAAGAAACAAACATGCTAGGGGTGGTTTTCATACTTGGGATGTTACAAAACGCCCCCCCTTGAAGGAATCGCGCCCCGAGATTCCTACTGAGAAGAGAAAAGGTCTGGATACTTCTTGCGAAGATCCTCTTCGGTCTCCCACGTTGCCTCTTTATCGGAATGATGCGACCATTGCACTTTCAAGAACTTGGTGCTCCTGTTGCGAGTCTTACGCTCGGTCTCATCGAGAATTCGAACAGGGTGCTCCTCATAAGATAGATCATCTTGCAGTTCAATGGAATCATGATCAACTGCACGATCTGGATCTTTGAAACACCTCTTGAGCTGTGACACATGGAAGACATCGTGCACCTTGGATAGTTTTTCTGGAAGTTCAAGACGATAGGCATTTCCTGCCCGCCTTGAGAGAATGTTGAAAGGACCAATGTATCTTGGTGCAAGCTTTCCTTTCACACCGAAACGATGAGTTCCTCTGAGGGGAGTTACACGGAGATATGCCTTGTCACCAGGTGCATAGACCATATCCCTGTGCTTGCTGTCATAGTAGCTTTTCTGACGAGACTGAGCAATCTTGAGATTGTCACGAATGATGCGAAGTTTCTCCTCGGCTTCCTTAACAATGTCAGGGCCTAAGAGTGAACGTTCACCAGCTCCAGACCAATTGATTGGACTCCTGCATCTGCGGCCATAGAGTGCTTCAAATGGTGCCATGCCTAGGCTTGCCTGGTAGCTGTTGTTGTAGGAGAATTCAGCATATGGAAGGCAATCCTCCCATTTCATGCCAAAGGAGAGACCACATGCTCTGAGCATATCCTCGAGAATCTGATTGACTCTTTCGACTTGCCCTTGAGACTGAGGGTGATAAGCTGTGCTGAAAAGAAGTTTGGTGCCCAATGCTTCTTGAAAGCTTTTCGAGAAATGAGAAGTGAATATGCTTCCACGGTCTGAGCTTATTTCCAATGGAACACCATGAAGAGGAACAATCTTTGCTGTGTAGAGTTCTGCTAACTGGCTAGCTGAGATTGTTTCCTTGACAGGAAAGAAGTGAGCTACTTTAGTGAGACGATCAATGACAACGAAGATTGCATCGTTGCCCTTCTTGCACTTTGGAAAACCAGTGACGAAGTCCATTTCAATCATGTCCCACTTCCACTCAGGAATTTTCAGAGGTTGGAGTAGACCGGCTGTTTTCTGATGGACTGCCTTAACACGTTGACAAACGTCGCATTCAGAAACGTATTGAGCAATTTCACGTTTCATGCCAGGCCACCAATACAATGTCTTAAGATCCTGGTACATCTTTGTACTTCCAGGGTGGATGGAGAGAGGAGTTTCATGAGCCTCCTTGAGAATAACATCTTTGAGACTTTGAACTTGAGGAACTGCAATGCGTCCTTCGAGAAACACAGTTCCCTTGTCATCAATTGAGAAGGAGTTAAATTTCTCCTTTCCTTGTTTGATGTGTTCTACCATCTTCTTGATTTCAGCATCACGAAGTTGTTCAGAACGAATCTTGTCCTCGAGAGTTGGACTGGCTGTCAAGCTAGCAAGATAGCCTTGAGGAACAAGACCAAGGTTCAGCTTCTGGAATTCTTCATGAAGTGGAGGTTGGCTTTCCATGATCATGAGATTATTGCAATACGACTTGCGACTGAGAGCATCGGCCATAACATTAGCCTTGCCTGGAGTGTAAGAAATGGTGAGATCAAAGTCTTTAATCTTTTCAATCCATCTCCTTTGCCTGAGGTTTAGATCTGGCTGAGTGAATGTATTTCAGACTCTTGTGATCGGAAAAGATTTCAGTGCGATTACCCAACAAGTATTGCCTCCATTTCTTGAGGGCAAACACAACTGCTGCAAGTTCTAGGTCATGTGTGGGATAGTTTTGCTCATGTGCATTCAACTGACGTGAAGCATAAGCCACAACTTGACGTTCTTGCATAAGAAACTGCACCTAGACCTTGGAGAGATGCATCGCAGAATATCTGGAAAGGTTTGGTAGTATCTGGGCCAACCAGAACTGGGTAGAACTGAGTTTAGTCTTCAGGAGATTGAAACTTTCCTCACACTGTGAGACCAAACGAACTTCTTGTCCTTCTTGGTGAGATCAGTGAGAGGTTTGGCAATCTTGGAAAAGTTTTGGACGAAACGACGGCAATAGCTAGCCAAGCCAAGAAAGCTTCTTACTTGCTTCACCGTCTTAGGAGGTTTCCAATCAACAATTGCTTTAACCTTTTCTGGATCAATGGCCATGCCCTTGGCAGAGATGACATGACCAAGGTAAGCAACTTCTGGAATCCAAAACTCACATTTGGAGAACTTGGCATATAGACGATGCTCGCGAAGTTTCATGAGAGTGAGACGAAGATGTTCTCCATGCTCTTCCTTAGATTTTGAGTAGACCAGGATGTCATCAAGATATACCACAACGAACTTGTCGAGGTATTCATGGAAGACAGAATTCATGAGTCTAGAGAACGTCGCCGGTGCATTGGTGAGACCAAAGGACATGACTGTGTATTCATATAGACCGTACCGAGTGGTGAAAGCTGTTTTTGGAATATCTTCCTTTCTGAGCTTTATTTGATGGTAACCCATCCTCAAGTCCAACTTTGAGAATATTGAGGCTCCAGCAAGTTGATCAAAAGATCATCGATACGAGGAATTGGATACTTGTTTTTGATGGTTTTCTCGTTAAGAGGACGATAGTCAACAACGAGTCTTTTTGTTTGATCCTTTGCAACGAACAGAGTTGGGCAACCCCAAGCGGAGGAACTAGGTTGAATGTAACCTTTCTCCATGTACATATCGATTTGCTCCTTTAACAATTTCAGTTCAGGAGGAGCTATCTTGTATGGATGCTTAGAGATTGGAGCAGTACATGGTTCAAGCTCGATCACGAACTCGACTGCTCTGTCCGGAGGCATCCCTGGCAACTCTTCTGGAAAGACGTCAGGGAATTCACAAACCACCGGAACATTTTCGAGTAGAGGTAGAGTTTTAGCATCGAGGGTGTATAGCTGAACAGAACTTGATTCATTTGGAGAATAGACTATCTGGCCAGAAGGGTGGAACAGGGTTATTGACTTCTGAGCACAATCAATCGTAGCTTTATTGTCCTTCAACCAATCCATGCCAAGAATGACATCAATGTCAGAATTGCCAAGCAGAATGAGAGAAGCAAGGAATATGTGACCTCCAATTAGAATCTGATTCTCATGACTGATCTTGGAAGTTTGCATAGTTGCTCCAGGGGAGTTTACTACTAGCGGGGAACCCAAACCAACAAAAGGTAGTTTAACTGTTGTTGCAAAGATCTTTGACACGAAAGAATGCGATGCCCCGGTATCAAACAACACTTTAGCTCGGTTAGAGTTTACGGGGAATGTACCGAGAACGACGTCAGCAGCTTCCTCAGCTTTGTCGACCTTGACATGATTCACCCTCGCGGTCCTCCCGACAGGCCTGTTGTTGGAGTTGAAGGCTTTAGCCGGGGAGCACGCACCATTGTCTGGTTTGTGTTGGGACGAGGTGGTGGTGGAGGTAGCTGCCTCTGAGTGCACTTGTCAGCGTAGTGCCCCGTCTGCTTGCATTTTGTAGCAAGTGACGACACGAGGTGCATCTGGCCTTGGCTGCCCCATTGAAAACCTCTGACCATGCATCTGAGATGGGTTGGGTGGGCGGGGAGCAGAGCCTGGAGAAGCTTGGGCATATGGAGCCCGAGTGACAGCACCATTTGGCACCCAGATGCGGCGCTTCTGCGGAGGGGTGGTCATGTTGGAGGAGGAACCACCCTCACGCGAGTGCTTTCGAGACTCCTCGAACGCCTTGCGCCCATTTTCTTCATTGAGCGCGGTGTTCACGAGCTCCTCGAAGTCTTTGGCCTTGATGTTGGTGAGGGCGTACTTGAGTTCCGGGTTAAAACCTCGGCGGAACCTTGCCATCTTCTTAGCCTCAGTGGACACCTCATCACCAGCGTAACGAGCGAGGCGATTGAACTCATTCTGATAGCCAATGACGTCCAGCTTGCCCTGCTTGAGAGAGCAAAACTCCTCACGCATCCTTTCCATGAGACCATCTGGGATGTGGTGCTTCAGGAAGGCATCCTTGAAACAACCCCAGGTGATTGGGTATCCAGCTCTCATGGTCTGGTAGTTCTCCCACCAAGTAGCTGCCTGACCCTTCAGCAGATAGGAAGCATACTTGACTTTGTCTTCCTCAGCAACGTGAGCAATGTCCAGAGCCCTGGCCATCTCCCGGATCCATTCATCAGCATCCAGAGGCTCGCGTGTTGCCACGAAAGCTCTCGGCCCCAGACTCAGAAACTCCTTGATGCTGACTCGTGGAGCATTCTGGTTGTTGTGCTGATTAGCCTGGAACTGGGCCATCTGCGTCACGACCTGAGTCATCTGAGTCAACAGCTCCGTGATTGGCGGTGGCTCAGGCGGGTTGTTCCTTGTTGGCGGCATCCTGAACAGACATGCATTTTAGCACAACAACAGAAACAGATAGACTTGGTAACCGAAAAGAGAGATTATTCCGACACATGAATAGATAACCAACAGGTACATCATTACATGTTCAAATACATCAGAATATCCAACACACCACAAATGGTTCGAAAGCCAAAGGATAACTAAACATAGCTAAGAATGGATACATCGGTACTCCCATGCTCATCACGCAGGACGGCGGTGAGTAGTACGACGAGGGGTACGGTGAGGAGCACGCCCACGAAAGTAGGTAGAACGACGATCCACATAGATCTGACGTGGTCTGAGAGCAACTCTAGGTGTGGTGAAGTACATAGCGTCGGCTCCCTGTGCTCCAAAGCGGGGAATCCCAGTGTACCCAGCACCGAGGTTGAGGAGTGGACCTCTGATCGGCTCGTAACCTCCAGCATCTGGCAGACGACGACCAACTGGCTGATCGAAACGTGCAAAGCGCTCATCTCCAACAAAGTATGTGGTGTACGTCACCAGACGAGTCAAAGCAAGGTAGAGCTGCTCTCTGACTGAAGCCAACTCCTGAGAGAGTGTGGTGGCAACTGCGTCACTGTGCCTCACAAACTGAGCGGTGGTGTGCAGCCTGGTGTTATCATGCTCGTAGACATCCAGGTTGTAGAGAGTGAAGTGAGCTCCTTCCGAAGTGATGTAACCACGGGGATGTGGCTAGATAGAATCGTCAAATCCCCTGTAGTCAGCACGAAGGACGGTGAGACTCACATAAGCTGCCTGCTGCACGGCCATATCCACTGTGGAACCTACTGCCTCGTAGCGGTGGACAACGCTCATGCCATCATCTGACAGAATGTAGACGATAGCCTGGTAGTAGGTCTGGTCAAACTCTCGCTGCTGCTCGTAGACCTGGTACTCTGGTGCCCAACGGAACCCCAGATAAGTGACCATGTCTCTCAGCATCTCCGGATAACCGGCAGTGCTCTCGCAACGAGTCATCCGAACCACCTGCGGGAAGAACCTGAGATCCATCTCCAGATGATCGGGGAAGTTTAGATTAGACGCCGGTAGAGAACTGAAGTGGAAAGCAACAACAAGGTTTCAACGGACGAAAAGGATGTTGAGAAGAACAGGATATCGAAGCAACAACGGGAAACACGAGACCAAAACTCCTGAGGTACTACGGAAAACCCATCCGGGCTTCTAAAGGATCAATATCTACTGCTTAAGGGATAGAGGATTTGTTTCCGGGGCTTACACGCCTCCGTTCTCAATCATGAGTAGGCAACATGATAAATCATGTCACAACCACCTCCATTCATATGGTCTAGTAGATATAACTATCCTAGAGAAACCAGGATTCGTGAAAACCTAACTTGAAAGTTTAGGTGAGAACAGAAAACAACGTTGCACTTCCTTACCAGAAAAGGGTGGGTGGGTGGGGAAAGAAGAAAAATGGCAGAATTCCTACTCTCACGTTTCATTTTTCCTATATAGCTACAAAAATAGTTTCTAGACTCAACTGCGACCAGTAAAAGGGATCCTACAGGCAGACAGGCTTTGATACCATTTGTCGCACTCGGACTTCTAGAGGATACTCGCACTTCCGTTGAACAGTAGTGGATTGGATTACGGGGCTTACCGGCACCCGCATCTCTTACGAGTAGGCCAACACACGTATGTGTGACAACCAACCCCTATCTGTTCAGTGTCTACGTAAACCATCCCATAGAAATCAGGATACTACCATTGACGTACTTCATACCATACACACATGGTACGTCAACGGCGTTGAACAAAATGATAACACAACAGATCTCTAAGACACAAAAGATGGAAATAAGGTGCAAATAGCTCTCACTAGAGCAGAGATAGCAAATACAATCATCCAGAGGACACATGTCCCAACATAACATCATTACATCTCAGCGGAAGCATTCAAAGGGTCTGAGTACAGACAAATCCAAATAGGCTTAAGAAGCCGGGAATGAAAGAAGACGGAGCCCATCCACGAAGTCTCGGATCCTGCCGGTCCGCTACCTACTCGTCAGCAGCTCGTCAAACTCCACGTAGTAGCCGTCACGGGGATCCTCGTAAGCGAAGTCTGCGGAAACCACAGCCCCAAAGGGGTCAGTACATAAACGTACTGGCAAGCAAGACTCACAGTTCACCAAAGTGTAGCCCGTCAACACCAAGCACAGATGCCTTGGGTTCAACGGAGGAAAGGGATATAAAAATGCTGCAACTGGCTGCACTAACCAACTACAGAACATACTACAACTTCCGGCTATAAGA
>JAPCYS010002936.1:0-45977 GCA_028641055.1 Alopecurus myosuroides | reverse complement strand
GGATCTCGTGAGTTTCTTACCTTCTTAGGGTGCCCTCCTAGATGGCGTGGTGGTTGGTGTCTCTCTAACCTCATCGTGGAGGTTATGAAGTGGCTTGGGCTTCTCCTTTGTGGAGTTTCTGAAGAGGTTGTGGATCTTTTCTACTCTAGGCCAAGTACCAGGACCAAGTACCAGACAGTCCAGAGCGACTTGCACAAGTGCAAGACCCCGGGAGTGCTCCATCATAGGAACATCGGCACTATTGAGGCCATGTACAACTACTAGAACATTGATACAGCCAGGACTAGAGAGGAGAACAACAACGGTGATTTGAGGGTGATATCTCACTTGCTAAATACGAATGTTAGGCTGCATGTGTGGATGTGTATGTGATTTGATTTCCACCATACCTTCTGAGATATGATTCCCTCATGATAGTATGGTTCCCCAAAACATAAACAAAAACGTCGGGCACCGCTTTTTTCTTCTATTTTTACCTAGAGTGATCCGAATCATCTTTTGCCATCTTAAAATAGTTCCTATTATAAATAAGCACATGGTTAGTCCACAACTATGTTCTCATTAAACAACGAAACCACTTAGGTGAGTAGAGGGACTCGTCTGCAAATACTCACCGAAAATTTGTCAGAAAAAACTCAAAGAAATTGGGAAAAAGTAAAACACCCTTTCAATTGAAGGTCAAAAGATGCGGGAAGCACCTCTTTTTTTGCGGACCGTGAAGCGCTCAATCACGAGGAAAACCAAAGAGACACTTATAAATCTCACAAGATTAACATGTTGTTTTTTCAACATACATTATATATATCGGCTTTAACTCGACTCAATTTTAAAACAACGCGTTAGCTTGGCCCAACTCATCAACATAGCTTATATTTGAAACTCGGTTCGACTCACTCACTTCGCGGGTAACTCCTTTAGCTCATTTAACTCATTTTAAGTGTTTGAAAATCAACACACATAAAAAAAGCAGTAATTCACCTACCGATTCAGAATTGGAACCACGTTATACCTCCTACAATTACACATCTCTACGCAGAGAATAAATTAATTAATGCTAAAAGATAGCGGCTCTACACCATTATTATATGCAAAAAGTATTGGTAGTTTAGCATTAATGTATGGGGATTTCAGGCTTTATAGAGTTTAAATCCAAAACTCTCCTCGACTCGTAGGACACCAAGTTCGATCTAAGTCATGAGCCGCTCGTTTATCTCGCGAGCTTTGAGTCTTAACTTCATCGTACCTACCTACACACAATTGAATGGCATGTTCTTTGCTAAATCATAATCGATCTTAGTTGGCCGTCGACCGATTGGTGGACGTTAAAGTGGTGGATCGAGCTGGCTGCCAAGCCGTGTGCACGTTGATGACTCGTTTGACCATCGAGCCAGCCGCGCCACAAACCGTGGCAGATAAACCAAACCAAACCAACTCCAGATAGACGGAGAGATACCATCGCTAACAGGGACACTCCAACAGGCAACAGAAACAGCATACTACTGTACTTGTTTGCCTGCCACGTCGGCTCTCGGGGCCATCGCTACAACGATCCCTGGACGCAAAGCATCACACCATATCTTTCTTCAAAAGATGGATCGTTCCATGACCCATCTGTGGCCAAAAGCATGCACTCCACCTTGGCGGACCTCCGTTGAAAACGAGGATCGTGGAGGAAAGAAATCAGGCTTTCCGCCAAAACTAACAACGCGCTGCGAGTTCGCTCAGGCTGCGTAAACGTTGCCAGCTGCTAGCTAATTCGAGCGTGCAATTTCAAGGTGAGCCGTTCTTTGGTACCCTCAAATAAACCTCAACCGTTTATTTCCACTAATCCTAGGGCTAAAAACGCTGGAAAATGTTTCGTACCGATGGTCGTATCGTGCGTAGTACGTTTCATACTGGTGCCGGTTTGCCTCCTCCAGTGAAGCGGGCTTTGGCCCAAGAAGGTGCCAGGTTTGTGGCCCAAGAATAAATCGCTCCAAATTTATGCATTTCAGCCCAACAGCAACAGGGACGAGTTGTGTTGCGTGAACGAGTCGACCTCGGCAATTCCCTAAAATTTCGGAAATGAATCCCTAGCCGCCGTCCGAACTCCGGCCACCACGGACTAGCACCGCCCTTCGAGCTCCCGCCACCACGAATCAGCGCCGCCCGCCGAGCTTGGGCCACCACGAACCAGCGCCGCCCACCGAAGGTGCGCTCGCCAGGCTTCCCCGCCGGTGCTCCTCCCGCAACAACCCATCGGCCAGCGTACCTCTCGTCCCCGCTGCGCCGCGCCGGCGCGGGGCGCCCGCCCAAGGCGCGAGACCCACACGCGCATCCCTAGATAGGGCGGACACGGGGCCGGCCGCGGAAGAACCCGCTCCCGGACGGCATGGTGCAGATCCTGCGCCCTGGCACCGCCAGGAAGAAGCGGCACGCAACGTGCTGAGGTCCGCCGGCGACGCAAGCGGCCGCGCTCGGCACGCAGTTCCGGGATCAGGACCGGGATCTCATTGCGCCGCGGCGTCCGTGCCCGCGACTACGCCGTGGACTCCAGGGACCCCCTACAACCAGAAGGGCAAGATCGCTGTTAGGTGCAGGCACACTGGTAGCCTCTCTCCTCATTACTGCAATTTCGCTGACACGGAATGGTCCACTCCAGAGACCCCTTCGACCTCCAGAAGCTGCTGATCGGTGGGCATTTGAATCGTCCAAGCTAATCAATCATGCAAAAAATGTTTCCTCGTCGGATTCGTGTTCAACTAGCTGTTCACTGCCATTGGCACAGCAGAGGATGCCATACAGGAGCATGCCTAGAGTTGTTCACTGCCTTGAATTGTACTGCATCTTGTTATGTTGTGCAAATGCGTCGGTTGCCAGTTAATTTGGCGAAGCCGGATTGACAGCACCGACCCAGTGATGAAACAGATAGCGGCGGCCGACCGTTTAGCGGCCGTGCGAACCGTGTATTGGATGGTAGGCTCGAAGATGATGGCTCAGTTTGAAGATTTAGTTTCGACAGTGTTAATTGTATCCAGTGTTGTTAGTTTGAATTTGTATTCAGTTTCTCTCAGTGCAATTTCAGTTCAGTTACGTCATTGTACCCATATGTGAATAATTAACCAGTTAACTTGTTCTCAGGCTGTTTTAAGCAATGTTTGGATAAGTCTTGGCCTATGAGTTTTAACCATGTTTCTTTAGCAGTTTGGGAAAATTTGTTCAGTGTGGCTACCGTTGTAGTACTAACTGGATCCTTTATCATCATAAACCGGAGCGAGTAGAGGACATCGTTATGATCTTCATGCATCACATAGGACAAGCAGGGAGAATCATATATTTGGCAACACACGTATAATGGTATTGCCCATCGTCCGTTGTCAAGAACATGACCTTACACAGAATCAAGTTACAAGTGATGAGCAGATCATTATCCTTGGTTGCGAAAAGACTTACAGATCCCAAATCCCAGGTACAATTCCTAAATGCCATCTCAAAACCCATAATGAACCGGTTAACATAAAACATCACTGCCTTACAGATCATTTTCCTTGGTTGCAAAAAGCCTTACAGATGCAAACTCCTAGGTTCCTGAATGCCATCTCAACACACATATTGAACAAGTTAAAAAAAAGCACATAGAGATACACCAGCATAGCCTGGAGTACCTTCAACCACAACAGCTCTCTCCATCCGTGAAAGTTTTCCTCCGGATGGATGCTCAAATGGCTTGAGAGGCCAAAATTAATAGGCAATTGCAACAGCTGCTTGGTTTGCATTAGTCGGGGCAACACTGTTTACAATTGTGGTCGCCACACCATACTCCACCATAACATTCTGCTCCACGGAACGGCAAGATACTGCAGGCCCTGCTTTCAGTAGTTCTGAGAGGTTTAAAACAATGTACTTGCATGAAGACAAAACTATTCTGCCGCTTAAATACCTGTTTTATAAATAGAAAGAGACAATTATTAAAAAGCATAGTATAGCAGAAATA
This sequence comes from Alopecurus myosuroides, assembly GCA_028641055.1. Lineage (NCBI taxonomy): Eukaryota > Viridiplantae > Streptophyta > Magnoliopsida > Poales > Poaceae > Alopecurus > Alopecurus myosuroides. The sequence goes on along the minus strand of JAPCYS010002936.1, from coordinate 42,004 downwards.
AATTGATATAAAGATACTCGGTGTTCGTCCAATGGAGCACACAAGTAATCCCTGCGAGAGTGATGTTGAGCGGTGGGATGGGGAGAGAAAGTATGTACCTCTGAGGGTTACAGAGTTGATTGTTTGTTTTCTCAAATCACAAACCACCTGTTATGTAAAGAAGAGGACAGTACATAATATGCATGGTCATTATAGAACTAGGTTCGCCGGTTGATGTTTAAGCAAGGGATTTGTTTAAACAACATATGGTTTAGGGGCACTGGCGTCCATTACTACGACAGAATTTTCGGGTGCACGAAGGAGAGGGCGTTGGCGTCACGGCGCGGTGCGAGGTGCGTCATTGGATATGACCCGGAGGCGACGGCAGCGCGCTCGCTCGTCATCCACCGCCGATGTACGCCGACGAAGGTGACGTGCAGGCAGAAGTGGAAGAGGGAACATGGGGCGGGGGCGGCGGCGGCGCAGAGTTTGGAGGAGCAGAGTGGGATGGCGGCAGGGTCCGATCGGATGGGTCAACGAAGTGTACAGGTCTTGTTCGGCTCAAGTCATTACATTTTTCACCAAATTCCGACTTCGTGGGCCTCAGTGGGCCAAATCTTTCTCGACCCTACGATCAAACCATACTAGTCATATTTGGTGACCAGTAAAAGGTACTGTAGAACTTGCCTTCAAGGTTTTAGAGACAGGATGCAATTAGGATAGAACTTGTGGATATATAATGACCGGTTGCTAATTTTGCCGGTTGCAATGTGCGAATCAATGATCCGAGCCTACAATTTCTTCACGACAAAGCTTGTTTAGTTTATTTTATTTAGTGTAGCAGCAACGCACCAAAGACAAACACGTGAAAACGAACACGGTGGCCTCGTAGTAACCTGCTGATTAACTTCATCAATTGTTACGGCCGGCTCTATTAGCTGCAGTGCAAGGCGTAGGCATGCGGACAGCAGACACGACATGCTACTCGCACGTCGGTACAGACAAAACGAACCGTGCGAATGTACAGCTCGAACGAACCAGGGGATCCCGTGATGCTCTCGGAATTCTCGACACAGATTGCAGGGCAACTTACCCTAAAGTGGACACCACGCTGCACTTTCCTTTTGATCTTCGGTACAGATGCTTTTATGGTTCCGCAGAGGTGCTAAAACCTGGATACATACAATGGCCAGTTGTTAATTATGTGCAAAACAAGGAGCCGAGCCAGCTCCTTGCAATTTCTCTACGACAAAGTAGATTCTCACTCTACACGTGTGAACAAACCCAGTGGCCCCATTTCATCGGTATAGCGTCCGATCTCCCCCCACCGGCCGCTGCTGTCGTCGACCACGGCAGTGCCGGCCATCTCATGCATGTAGAAGACGTCGGGTGGGGCTGCCAGATTCACTTCGTAGTGGCGGGAGGGGGGAAGATGCCGGTTCCTTGGCGGCGCTTGTGGAGGTTGGCAGCAAGGCGGCGACGCTCGTCCATGTCCGGCGTCTGCCAGCGCGGAACCCACGGTGATGGCGCGTGGATGGGTCTGAGAGGGGCAGGTGTCGGATATATACCAGGTAGGGGTATATCAGATGGTGTTCTAAAGTGCCGGATTACCAGGGTGGCCTGAATGGTAATGGGCTACGGTCCATTGGGCGGCCCAGTAACCTGACGCACAGAAGCCGGATTCTAGAAGAACCCAGATCACGGTCCGCGTGGTACGGCTTGGAGTAGAAGGCGGATTCTTGGCTTCCAAGTTAAAATATACCGTAGTCTTCCAGGTTTCCTATTCTGTAAGCCCTAACCCGGCTATTATATAAAGCCGGGCGGGAGGTAAGAAAGATAGACAATAAGATAGAAGCTAACTCGCCGAGAGGTTGATCCTTGTCGAGTAGCTAAACTTAACTCACGTTGTATTTTGTATACTTCAGTCTTCAGCCCTGATTTAGTGAGATTGCAGGAGTAGGAACGCCGCCTAGTTGCGACGTACCGAACCTGGGTAAAACCTCGGTTTCATTGTCCATCATACGACCACGTCCCCCACAATCTCTATCGGTAGTCTCATGCCACCCCCGTCTATGAATTCCATTACGATGTCTCGACAGTTGGCGTCCACCGTGGGGCCAGCGACGTCAGGCGTTATGTTTCGATCGGGGATACTCGGCGGAATTGGCAGTACCATAACTGTCGGGAGTCTGAAATTCGACAACGACGTCTCCTCGACAACGGATCGTACATGCCAGCACGGAATCATCTGGTAAGTGACTGCGTTTTACCGATTGGATCTGCAAACATCTTTATCGGATTAACTGCAGAAGTAATGGGATTCTGTGGTGGAACCAAGTTTATCCCACCCGTCCTATACCCAGTCGAAGAAGACTATGATGCCGGATTCTGCTCAGATTGCCGATACTCTGCCGAATCGCACTTTATCGGTATGGTGCAATCCGAGATCGCCAAAACCACGGATGAAAGCAATCCTGTCGAAGAGGCAGAAAACAACAATCCCACAACAGAGGTGGAAGATCCGACATCCGTCAATATGACGACGAACTCGGAAGCTGACTCTATGATAGCCACCATTGAGGCGAGATTAGAGTCGGAACCCGAATCGGACCAGTTTGATACCGAAGACGAAGATGTAGACACTTTCAAGAGAAAAGTCAAATCTTTTCAAAAGGGATTCCACGAAGTACTGATGGCAAAACCAGTCGAAAACACGGATGCTGAAAGTCAGGATAGCCCTAGAACACCTCCACCAGAGGAAAGAGAGGATGGAGAAGCCAGTCCAACTTACCCGGATGTCAAGGAATTGACAGAGGAGGAACCTGGTAAAAAATCTCCCTCTTCCAAGAAAAAACACAAAGCTTCCAAGAAACTCCAATACAAGCTCCGGAATAAAAAATTGGCTGATCCAGCCAACGAAAACCTGGAAGCAGGAGGAGGAAGCGTAGTTAAGCCCGCGGAGAAGAAAACGAAGGAAATCTCTGTTCCGCCAATGTCTGAACAAGACGAACAGGATCTACTTCAAACACCAATAGGACCTCACGAACCCCTGAAGTGCTGGAAGCCATGAGACAAGCTCTCCAAAGGCAACAACAACATCTTTTCGGAACTCGGGAACATCTCCAAAAAACCCAAGCTGACATTAAGTTAAATCAGGAAGAAATCGAGGAGTGTGAGAGAAGGAATAGATCTAGCATTAAACCTACACGATTACCCGGAATCGCAAGACCGGAAGTACTGCCGCCAAAGGAACGGGTTCAAAACCCGGCCTGGCAAAAGCAAGTAAACGACAAAGATGCTAGGGGCGAACCTATATACAAAACCGCAGAAGAAAACACGGAGGCCACGTTCGCCATCCTCAACAATGATCTGTACTCCAATGGCGAAAAACTTCAAGGGGTGTACGCTTTCATAGGAAAAGCATTGCAACAGCAACAGTGAGGGCAAGAAAGATCAGGGAAGTTGCATGACGACTCAGCCCTATGCAAAACAGCTACATGCGCCGCTGGAGCACCTAGACCTGAAGAACCTGGAGATTCAAATAATTCGAAAGAGAAGAAAGAAGATCCGAGAAAGGACAAGAAAAAGCCTGATAACAAGGATGCAACGTCCAGAACCGGATCCCATCTGCCGAAAGACGGAATTAATCCACGAGATCGGGAAGAACGAAACCGGAAAGACGGCAAAGCAATGCCGTCTCCGAGATGCTCTGCTGAAAAAGCCGAAAGATACGACATTCCTCACAGGCGTGAGAGATCCCGTACACCTCCCAGGAATAAGGAAAGACATAGGAGCAGAACTCCACCTTATCCCAAAGGGCACGATAACGGAGGAAATAGAGACAACCCCGGAAGAGCGCGTTCGCGCAACAATAGAAAATAAAGGAGCACATCTCCTTCTATCCATTCAGCCGGGAGATACTTCGCACACATTGATAGAGCGGAAAGAGATGATCTATACTTTGGACCCAAGTGTTTCACTGACAGGATCCGAAGAATAACCCTGCATTCTGGCTTTGCCAAAGTTGGTCCAACATATCAAAAATACACCGGCGGTACAAACCCGGATACCTGACTCTCAGACTATTACACAGCCGTCCAGATTAACAATGGGACAGACCTAGAGGTAGTAAAATTCCTCCCCCTAATGTTACTGGACGGAGCCAGAGATTGGATCAACGGGCTTCCGTCAAGAACTGTCGATAGCTGGGATGATATGGCTAGAGTGTTTACTCAGCATTTTCGGGGAACGTACAAACGACCCAACAGCATCAACCAGTTAAACCGTTGCATCCAGTTTGAAGATGAACCATACGTGGACTTTATCTCAAGGTGGACTGCAATGAAAAACAGTTGTTCTGGAGTAACTGACGTACAAGCAATGCATGCTTTCGTCAATGGCTTAAAACCCGGACTTGTACCGTTCATGATCGGTTCCAAAAAGCACAAAGATCTCGGATCTATGCTTACAACCGCAAATGAGCACGCAGCAGCCGAAGATGACATCAGAGCGAGAGGTGGAAATATCAATACTTTGATTGAAGCCAAAAAGACCCCTCGTCCTGAGAAAAAAGCAGCTTCAAAAACACAGCAAAAACCCAAAGAAGTTAACATAGCCTTGGAAGAGAAAATGGGAGCAAATGGAAAGGACGAAGCACAGAACCGATCAACTACACAAAAGAAGAGTGGGAAAGAATAAAGTCGGAAAACTGTGTCCACCATTCGCAATTTGGGAAACCCACCCATACAAACGCACAATACCGGCTTAACAAGCATATGAAAGACAGTGCAGGATCCGAAAGCAAGGGAAAAAATTCCAAGAGAAAATTCTCCAAGCAAAAGCCAGAATCTGAAAAAGAAGACAGTGAATCGGACACTGACAAAAAAATCCAGGATCAACAGCGAAAAGGCGAGCCTAAGTTTCCGAGACTTGAAGGAGAATGTAATCTAACTTTCCTGGCAACTCCGTCAGCAAAGGTGGCAAAGAGAACCCTTCGAGAAATAAACGCGGTTGTCCCACCAACCCCGAAATTCTTGAAATACTCTAATATACCAATTACTTGGGATCAGTCTGATCATCCCGGAAATATCCAAGAACCCGGCACACAAGCTTTAGTTGTAAGCCCTATTGTTCAAAACACTAGGCTAAAAAGAGTGCTGGTGGATGGAGGATCCAGCATTAACATAATGTACTTGGATACATTGAAGCATGTGCGAATCTCCGAGACACAGCTCAATCATAGTAACATACACTTTCACGGCATTGTCCCTGGCAGGCAAAAACGATCCCTAGGAGAAATTTCCCTAGAAGTAACCTTTGGAGAGAAAGAATATTTCCGGCAGGAAAAAATATCCTTCGAGGTTGTGCCGTTTGAAAGCGTGTATCACGCAATACTCGGACGTCCAGCTTTCGCCAAATTCATGGCAAGATCATGTTATATCTATAACAAGCTGAAGATGTCGGGGCCAAAAGGAGGAGTAATCACCATAAGTGGAGACTTCAAATTGGCAAACGAGCTGGAAAAAGAAAATGCCCTTTGTGCAGAAAAAGTGATAGCAAAGGAGGAATTAAAGGAGCTAGCAAAAGAAGTATCGCCTACAGAAATGCCGCCAGAAAAAGAAACCCGAAAGCCGGCAGACAACTTCAAATCTTCCGAGAATACAAGACAGGTTATCCTAGATCCCAAAGATCCGACAATGTTTGTCGTAGTGGGAACTAGCATGACCGACAAATAGGAAATCGAGCTCATCAAGTTCCTCCATGAGAACTGGGACATTTTTGCGTGGTTTCCAGCGGACATGCCAGGCATACCCAGGGAACTTGCTGAGCACCAACTCAAGGTAATTCCAGGATCTAAACCCGTCAAGCAAGGTCTCCGTCAATTTGACGGAAGAAGACGGAAGGCTATTGGCAAGGAAATTATCCGGCTATTAGCAGCTGATTTTATCCGGGAAGTTATACATACTGAATGGTCTGCAAACCCAGTATTAGTCCCGAAGAAAGATAGTACTGCTCTCTGGATGTGTATAGATTACACCGGCTTGAACAAATTGTGTCCAAAAGATAGGTTCGCGTTACCGCGAATCGATCAAATAATAGATGCCACTGCAGGCTCTGAGCTTTTATGCTTTTTGGACGCTTATTCCGGGTATCATCAAATACGCATGAAGGAAGAAGACCAAATTAAAACCTCCTTCATAACTCCATATGGAACATACTATGACATAACTATGCCGTTTGGCCTGAAAAACGCAGGTGCAACCTACCAGCGCTGCATTCAACGATGTTTGCATAGTCAGATTGGCAAAAATGTTCACGTTTATGTGGACGATATTGCCGTCGTTTCCAAGGAAAAAGACACGCTCCTTGAAGATCTGCGAGAAACCTTCGAAAATTTGTGCACTTATAAAATGAAATTAAATCCATTAAAGTGCGTATTCGGGGTTCCCTCAGGGAAACTTCTGGGTTTCATCGCTTCCCACAGAGGAATAGAAGTAAACCTGGAAAAGGTCAAGGCAATCCTAAACATCTCAAGGCCTACGTGCTTAAAAGATGTACAAAGATTAACGGGTTCTGCAGCTGCCGTGAGCAGGTTTATAAGCCGGCTAGGAGACAAACCTCTGCCATTATACAAATTGTTGAAGAAATCCGTCAAATTTGAATGGACAGAAGAGGCGGACAAAGCGCTAACCCAGTTAAAAGAAACCTTGATGCAAGCTCCGATTATGGCATCGCCAAAAGACGAAGAACCCATGTTACTGTACCTCACAGCAACAAACAGGGTTATCAGCGCGGTGATAGTTGTGGAAACGCGGAAAGACGAGCAAACTATACAAGATCAGCATCCGGTGTATTATGTGAGTGAAGTTTTTTCCGAGTCCAAGCAAAGATACCGGCACTATCAAAAACTGGCATATGGTGTATTTTTCGCATCTCGAAAACTCCGTCATTACTTCCAAGGACATTCCATAATAGTGGTGTGCAAATCACCACTAGGGGATATAATCAAAAATGCGGACGCAACAGGCCGAGTAGCCAAATGGGGCATCGAGTTAGCTGCGTTCGACATTAAGTACCAACCCCGGACGGCAATAAAATCCTAGGTGTTGGCAGATTTCATCGCTGATTGCACAGAAGCAATAGAAAATACACCAATGCCGGAGTTGGAATACTGGGTTATGCATTTTGATGGATCCAAGATAAAGGAAGGCGCTGGAGCTGGTGTAGTCCTAAAATCCCCAAAAGTAGACACAATGGAGTATGTATTACAAATACATTTCAACGCCAGCAATAATATGGCAGAATACGAAGCCCTACTTCATGGCTTGCACATTGCAAAAGAAATAGGTGTCAAACGCATCTTATGCTATGGCGACTCAGATTTGGTACAGCATCAGCTTAATCAAACATGGGACGCCAAAAGCCCCATCATGTCCGAATATCGGAGAACGGTGGACGAGTTTGCAATTTGGTTCCTGGGAGTTGAAGTATTTCATGTCAAAAGGGAAGAAAATTAGAACGCGGATGCATTAGCCTGCATGGGCTCGGAAAAGAGTGAAAATCCTACCACCAGGTGTGTTTGTCCAGCATTTGCGTGAACCATCCATAAAAGATGGAGATGTCGACTATCCTCTAGTTTCCGAGTCAATTGAAGTCCTGCTCGTTAACCCGGATTGGACAATTCCATATCTAAACTTCTTAGTAGATCAGAAGTACCCGGATGGAGCAGACGAGGTCTTGCAAAGACAAATAAAACGTCGATGCAAAGGATACACGGTAATCAATGGTTGCATGTATAAGCGCAGCACTACCGGAATTTTTCAGCGATGTATTTCGTCGGAAGAAAGCCGAGAAAATCTACAAGAAATCCATGCTGGAGATTGCGGACATCATGCTCAATCAAAAAGCATAGTTAAGAAAGCATTATGTGCAGGATTTTTCTGGCTAACAGCTAAGACAGATGCCGAACACATAGTTAATACATGTGCCGGATGCCAGTATTACGCCAAGCAGACGAATATGCCAGTCCAAGCACTCAAAATTATCCCTATTACATGGCCGTTTGCGGTCTGGGCGCTAGATATGATGGGACCATTCAAAACTGCAAGAGATGGACTTACACATCTACTCGTTGTAGTAGATAAGTATACCAAGTGGGTGGAGGCAAAACCCATCAAAAAGTTTGACGGTGTAACAGCCAGAAATTTCATCATTGACGTAGTCATGAGATACGGTGTTCTGCACAGCATAATAACCGACAACGGGACAAATTTCTCTATTGGAGAGTTGGCAAAATATTGCCGACAAACGGGAATATGCCTAGATCTTGCATCTATGGCACACCACAATCCAATGGGCAGGTTGAAAGAATGAATAGTTCAATCCTGCAAAGAATACGCCCAAGACTCGAATCTCCTCTTCATAGAACAGCTGGAGCATGGGTGGAAGAGTTACCTTCCGTGCTTTGGAGTATTCGAACAACGCCAAACAGGTCAACAGGGCAAACCCCATGTTTCCTAGTTTACGGCGCGGAAGCAGTCCTTCCAACAGACATGATCCATGATAGCCCAACAGTGCAGGATTTTGATGACTCGGATTCCGAAAGCGCACGACAGGATGTCGTCGATCTCCTAGAGGAAGAACGAGAACTTGTGCTTCAAAGATCTGCCATTTATCAGCAAGGTTTACGATGGTACCATAGTCGGAAAATCAGGCATCGTTCTTTTAAAGAAGGTAACCTAGTGCTAACATTGGTACAACAAAGAAAGCACAAATTGGCTCCAGTTTGGGAAGGACCATTCGTCATCAGCAAAGCTATGAAAAATGGATCATACTATCTTATAGATATTCGAGACACGGAAGATGATCCCGAAAAGCCAAATCGCAAAAGAAAGAGAAAGATAGATGACAAACTAGGGGAGACCAAAAGACCCTGGAGCATCCAGCAGTTACGTCCCTTCTATACTTAGTTCAATTTCTATGTAAACATTTTTGAGATCATGAAATAAAGTTGTCGGAATTCATATATCTATGCTTTTACATGTTCATTATAGTTTAAAACATAATTCCGTCTTATCTATTTCCCAATGATCTTTCAAAATACTCAATGTTAACCCGAATTATGCCTGCATGCTCGCTGTTAAAAAACTGAATGATTTTCAGCCTAAAATGGTTTAAGGAAACCCAGATTGTGCCTGCGTGCCTGAGTTTCATTCAAAAAATTCCTTACTGTTCTCTAAGTATTATCTGATTGTTTTTACGCTGGGTCGCTGGAGCTAGTAAGTAAAAATGCCTTTAGTATGATCCATGTTTCCGAGTTTTGACTGATTGGTTACACCCAGTCACTTGGCATGAAGATTAAAATACTATCGAACCATTTCAAACACTAAGGACAGTTAAAGGATATGAACCAGAGAACTTAGAAGATAAAGGAATATAAACCCCGGAAACTTGCAAAAGACTTAATAAAAATTGCTGCAAAGGTGGAGTACTTGTTTGGACAAAAGAATAGAAAGCATTACAATAAGTTTATATTGTAAGATCGGTAATGCTCCTATTTCCTATTTTCTACCCAGGACAAGGCATCCTTCAGGCATCCGAGTCATCTTCACTGCTGGATTCCTCGGGAATATCTAGAATGGTTTCCTCTGGGTAGAAGGTGGAGATGTTGACCATGGTGGCGATCTTGGTGGCGTGACCTTTGATGGCTTTGAAGATGTCGGCCCGCTGCGCCTCCATTTATCCTTGCGGGATGCCGGACGCCACGCGCCAAGATTTGGCGTCAGGGTAGTGCATGTGCATGAGCCCTAGAACCACGCGCAGCAGAGCGCAGGATGGATTCCCTGGACTCCGCCACCTCCACAATAGCTTCCGAAAGTTTTTCAACTTCCGAGAACTCCCCAGTCCTGGCGGGAAGGCATTTGCTGACCAGCAGCATCCCCGCAGCCTTGATTGCAGTGAACACCTTTCCAAAAGCTCGAATTTTCTCAATCCGAGTAAGATGGGGGCTATCTCCTGTTTTAGTAAAGACACAAAAAGTGTTAGCAAAAACAGAGAAAGATGTCAACATAAAAAAACCGGTAAAAGATAAAAACTTACCGAGAATTTTGTCCATCTCGGTGTCTTCCTCCAAGCGCTGGTTTAAGGCATTCTCCAAGTCTCGGATAGTGTCCTTGTCCTTGGCTGCTTGGTCGGAGGCCTTGGACTCGGCAATGCCGACAGCCAATTGGCTAGCCTCCAGGTCTTGCTGCAACTTCATATTGAGCTTATGAAGATCCAGGTTTTCCCGGCGCAGGTTCTCGGCATTGCCGGCATCTTCAGCAACGTGTTTGGTTATCGCCAAAGAAGCTGAAAAGCAAGTAAAGAGACGAGTAAGAAAACTCGGAAAAATACTTAGAAAAAATTCGTCCAACTGGAAGTAGAGAAAAATCTTACCTACTGTTTTCTTCAGCTGCTGCTGAGTGGACGTCAGTTCTGCCTCTTTACCCCCATGAATAGAAAGAAGGGATTTCACCTCCGTATTCTTGACAGTAAGTTTGTTAAAGATTTCCATGTTTATGTTTTCAGCGGTTTGCTGAAACACGGGAAAAAGATAAAAAAATGCTTAAGTTAAAAACAAGCATAAAGGCGAAAAAGCATTAAGACAAAAGCATGCATTTGACTTATTGCTTGGGGCTAGAGATATTACCTGGCTCATCCTCTGCAAACCTGACCAAGTTTCGTTGAACTCTTTTGCAAACTCGGCAAAAAGAGTTCCGACATTGTTAAGGCCTTCATGGATATCCTTCAAGTCCTTAGCTTGCTGAGAAGGACCTCCCATTTCCGGGGCCGCACTTTCCCTCGTGTCCGTTTCCGGCATAATGGGATGGCTGGTCTGCTGGGTTTCTTCGTTCATTGCAGCAGCATGCTCTTCTGTATCTGCAACTGGAGTATCTGGGGCAGTTGCAGGAGAAGGATGTGGACCTCTTTTAGCCGCAGCCTTAAACCTTTTAAGCTTTTTAGGATTCAAGGTTGAGGGAGGCAAGCTAAAAAGAGAAGTACCGGAGAATTAAAAATCCGAGGCAAAGTAAGAAAAGTTTCGACAAAAATAAAAAACTTGGATGTCAAACCTGGAGGTAACAACGGGGACACCGTCAAGATCGATCACATCCTGGGAGGCGGAAATCTTCTTGCGTTTCCGCCCACCCGCAAAGTTGGCATGCAGTGCGTACAACTCGGCATCAGTTGCTACGTCCGACTCAGGAAGATCGAAGATCTGTCAAAAAAGACAAAGTCCGGGTTAAGACGATTATCCAAGAAAGAGAATAATGTGAAACCCAAAATGCAAAAGACGTACCTTTGGAGCCGAGTTAGCTGCCGTGTACATCGGCCGGCTTTCCTCGTATTAGTCGCGAGCTGCGACCAATTGATTCATGTGTTTCCGTAAATCCTTCGCCGTCAAGGATTTGTCCGTCGTCCGCATGGTGTCCGTGGCTCCCGTGTAGTCGCATAAAAGCCGGGGACCGTGGTCAGCCAAAGGCTGAATTCGCCTCTCTAACCAGCATAGAACTGTGTCCATGCCGGTCAAAGGCGGCTCGTAAGTGACGAGCTTGGCGATGCGCTGCTTGATCTTGAGGAGATCTGGTGGCAGGGTTTGCACTGCTTCAATCGCCCAGTTTTCCTGGGGAGTGGCAGCAGTGTTGGCAAAAGGTGGAATCCTAGTTGTTTTTCCGGGAAACGGGACATCTGGATGGTAGAAGAAGGAACCCGCCCAAAATTTGACGGATTTCGAAGTTTTGATCTTGGGGAACCAATCTTCCCTGAATCTACGCAGGGTGAAAGAAATGGTTCCGCAAGTCGGGAGTGCGCCCTCTGAAGGGTTTCGCTTAACCCCGAAACAATTAGTCCAGAAATCTAATTTAGGAGCTAAAGCTAGATACCCTTTGAAAAGGGCCTGGAACCCGGCTAAATAGAGAATGGAATTGGGTGGCAAGTTATGAGGTTGGATGTGGTAATGATTGAGCACCTAGAGAAAAAAGGCAGATGGCGGAAATCCCATACCTCGGGAGATATGAGAAGTAAGAAGCACCCGCTCTCCGGCCTTAGGTGAGGGCTCGGACTCGTCCTCCTCGCTCCGCCATTTCCCTTTCTGTATCAGCCCTTCTTTCTCCATTGTCGGGAGAAGGGAAGGAGGGATACTGCTCCGGCTCCAATTGCCGGAAGATTCGCCTTGTTCCTCGGCACCGACGGCAGCGGCCGCGGCGGCGAGCTCCTCCCCGACGAGAGTGAGCTTTTCCTCCGCCGTTTCAGGAGGCGGAGGCGGAGTAGAAGAAGATGTGGCCAGGTTATCGGACGCGAGAGGCAGATCCTCGCGGTCCTGGCCACCGGAAGCTTTCTCCGGCACGACGGCGGTGGCACGGCTCGGCGAATCCAATAACGGATCCATCTCGTTGATGATGTCGTCGATCTCCGTGGCAACGGAGCGCTCCGGGGATGCGCGTGGTGAGTCCATTTCTAGGCGGCGCGACGAGGACCGTGAGTTCTCCGATGTGAAATCCGGGGACAGCGCTTGCGTGAGCTCGAGCTCTGTTCCGTTCTCACCGGACTAAGGCGATGGCTGGCGCTTGAGCTGGGAGGTGAGAAGGGAGCGCAAGGTTTGCCAGAGAGGATGAATAGGCTATTTATAGCCCGAAAATCCTTTACGATGCGTACTAACAGCACTTTTGACCGTTGGATGCTCAACGCGTGTCACTCGCCGGAAAATCCAGGAAATGAATCGACAGGTGATAATGGCTACCTCCTGTTTCCTGTGATAATCTGTCAGAGATACGTTTCAGGGTTTCACACGTGAAAACCCAAACGTCCCTGACGTCAGCACGATTTCATCGCTGACGTAGGAAGTTCCTTCTCCACGAATGCTCGTGGAAGAAAAAGCCGGATTTCCCGAAATCCGAGTTTCGTGTTAAAGCATGATTTGAAGGAAAAGAAGAATCAAGACGCAGAGCCAACATTTCTCGGAAAGAATGCAATTTGACGAAAGACGGTGATTCCGAGTCTTAATCGTTTTTGGGGGCTACTGTCGGATATATACCAGCTAGGGGTATATCAGATGGTGTTCTAAAGTGCCAGATTACTAGGGTGGCCTGAATGGTAATGGGCTACGGTCCATTGGGCGGCCCAGTAAGCTGACACGCAGAAGCCGGATTTTAGAAGAACCCTGATCACGGCCCGCGTGGTACGGCTTGGAGTAGAAGGCGGATTCTTGCCTTCCAAGTTAGAATATACCGTAGTCTTCCAGGTTTCCTATTATGTAAGCCCTAACCCGGCTATTATATAAAGCCGGGCGGGAGGTAAGAAAGATAGACAATAAGCTAGAAGCTAACTCGCCGAGAGGTTGATCCTTGTCGAGTAGCTAAACCTAACTCACGTTGTACTTTGTATACTTCAGGCTTCAACCCTGATTTAGTGAGATTGCAGGAGTAGGAACGCCGCCTAGTTGCGACGTACCGAACCTGGGTAAAACCTCGGTGTCATTGTCCATCATACGACCACATCCCCCACAATCTCTATCGGTAGTCTCATGGCACCCCCGTCTATGAATTTTATTACGATGTCTCGACAGCGGGCGTGCGGTGATGTCCGGGGGCGACAACACAGAACCTATGGCAATGGCGCTCCTGCGCATCCCTAGGGAGCGATGTATCCTTCCTCCTGTCGCTGTCACGTATGTCTGATCCGCTCGATCTATACGCTGAAAGTTGGTCAGCAGCGTGGGGGATTGCTGGTGTGCTCGAATAAATTTAGCGGTCCAAGTGTTATTCTTGCGCCAAGACGAAGATCCATGTGATTCATGTACTTTCTGATCTGGCTAGAGTGGAGGGTTTCGGAAGACTCCGCTGGGTGAACTCTCATGGGCGTGTTATGCATGTAGATTAATTGCTGGAATGGGTGGTGGTCGTGTCCTTTGGTTCTCCGTTATGGAGGGAGTGGCGCAAAACTCTGCTATCTATTACCATCGGGGGATATTTTACTTCATCGTGAAGTCAGAGGCGAAGAATGTCATGAAATCTGAGTTTAGAGAACTAGTAATGGTGATTGGAGCCTACAGCGTTGAGGAACTTCCGTGGATATTCGGTTTTCGTAGAAGCGGTATGTAAATGAGAGCGACAACACATGTGAAGTTTAAGGTTTTACCTTTCAAGGTGAAAATCCAAATTCTTGCCTTAATTGGCTGTGCCTGGTAATGGACTTATTGAAGGCACTGTTTTGAGAGCGGTAATTATCTCCAGGGTGAAACCCCAATATCTACGATCGGGCGACCACGGCGTTGATGCACTGTTTCGTTCTTGGAGGTCTCGCTTTTGGAGTACTTGGGCATCCGGTGTTGTCTTGGTGGTGGTTCTGTTGTTGCTGCAAGGACCAGAGCTTTGTAGCGGGACTTTTCCTTTTTTGTGTTTTTTGTTGTTGTGTGCATCTGTTGCTGCAGGGGGCTATCTTGGCCCTACGCCAAAAAACTTTCTTCACAAGTTATGGAAATTTGGGTGGGGGCAATGGCCCCCTTGAAATACAAATGCCTTGATATATTAATAAATTCAGTAGAGCGAACTTGATTGTATACTGAGCACATCAGGGAGTAACATGTATGTAGCACTTTCCGAAGAAATAACTCTCACGCGAATACAATCAAAATTATTACAAAGTTTGTGAGCGAACCCCACTATATATAACATACCTTAGTTGGCGGAACACGGACAATAGAAAAAGACATGAAGCTTAAATGTAAAATACAATGTTCAAAGCTAGAATGAGATAAAGGTATACATAGACTTTCATGCTATGTAAACCGCCTTGATGACAACCTCCAAAGATATTTTCATGCCGAGGTTTTCTAATGTAAACATTCAGTCAACACTTTCTCAATAGAATCTTTTATCTTTGAAGATTGTGCGTAGCCGTCATGCTCCCTATACATGCTTTCCATTACTCTTGCAAGGTTCATGACTACTGTGAGAAGTGGAGTTGGTATAGATTCGTTTCCGAGGAACTCCATGTTTATGCTCCTCCAATGCTTTTCGACTATGCGCCGAAGGGATTCTTTTGCTTCCTCATCTGCCGTTCCATGTTCTCTTGCGTAGCATGCCACTGCGGTAGCAACATTGTTTCCATTATTTTCTCTCTGTGCAAATGAGTAACTCACATGAGTTATTGTGTGTACACTAGATAACATAAAAACACTGTGAAACACAAGATCATAGGCACCAACATAGGTAAAATTCAATATAGGTAAGTTTCCGACAAAATAAAATTTAGCTGGTTGAAAACATTTAGATATATGTATTTGATTTTGTTGGTTGCCTGCTTGCATCTATTAAAACCGAGTACATCATTTATATTTACCTCATGCCCGAAGATATCGTCCATAAGGCGACATATTGTACAAGTGTTCACAATTATAGTCGGGAATCCACACACCCAATCAAAAATTAATTGATTTGATTCTTCATCCTTGCTCATACCAGAAAATGATATGCATGCTAGTGCCCAATAGAAGGTTGTAATCGTACTAACACTTAGGTGGTGATATAGGGATGGGACCTTCCCCTCCTCTCTCCATACCACCTCTTTAAGCATACATTCACTAACTTTTTTTATCTGCAATAACCATAGACAGGAAATTATGTAAACAACCAAATGTTTCATAGATTGGTAAAAACGATTATTGATCACAATATATCAAACTGTAAGTAAGATAAGGCACTTACAATATGCTTCGTGCAATCAATGCCCAACACCGATGCGCCATCACTGACAAATTCTCCTAACATTTGTGTAAGTAGGGCCATGACGTATCCAAAGTTGCCCCTACACGGTTTGCAGCCTCTTCATCCCAACTGGTAAAAAAAATTATTCAGATATTAACTTGTTAAAAGTATAAATTGTAAAATCAATAGACTTAAATACAAATGCTTAAGTATAACATTTTTTTCATATATAGTCCACTCCAAAAAAAAACATTTTTTTGAACAGTAAGTTCCTAAGGAAACTTACTAAATAATGAAGATGCCTCTACAAAATGATAAGAACATCAAATTATCTACATTTTTGTTCCAAAGGAAAACCTGACTTGGACTAGAAGAGAATAAGAAGGTTTAAGATTCAAGATAGTTATTTAATTATACAATGATTCGTCGGTAATACCGTTTAGGGAATGTTTCTCTAATTGTTTATACTACACTGATATTTAAGTGTCTAAGATAGATACACCATGATAATAGCTGCTACGAAACGTTTCTCTCTTTTTAGAATACGCGTGAATTTTGGAGTGTTGAAGCATATTTCTATATACTCCGCAGAAATTTTATATAAACATGTATCTAAGTCAACGTACCTTTGTATTGCCTGGTTGAACTGTATGAGTTCTTCAACCGTTCCATAGTTATCATATGTGTCATCAAACAAGGAAAATATTTTGATGATCTTGGCAAACATGAGTCATGCTGCAGCATAATGTGGCTCATAGAAAACGCCAAGTGCCCAAAAGTAGCATACTGTTGGTCGGTTTCGTATATAAGTAAGTCTACTTGAGGCATCAAGTTCCTTGTACCATCTTTCACAAATAGAAGAAAATAAATAGTATATTATTTCAACACTCAGCATATTTTAAAACAATATTATATAGAACAGAAGAATGATGTGTGTGCAAGATTTAATGTATGAAAGCTCACAAATGCGTGTTACTCACAAAGTGATATGTTTAACCTCTTCACAGTGCATTAGCAAGAGAGCATGGAAATCCAACTTTGCACGCTCCAGTATTTCATCGTGACATGTGTCCTCTTTCTCATAGATTGCAATGTATAACTTTGCATCTAGCCGCTTCATTCTCCTATAAGAGGGTACGGCTAGTGCATACTGCACTTTCATCAAAAGAGGTTCAGATAAAGGACCACCTATTACAAGGTTTGATAGGGAGGATCTTGCAAAATTTCCAACATATTCCAAGAATTTCTCGTCGGGCTTTCGTAGGAATGAAGCCTCATACAGGCTAACCAGTGCATCAACATTTTGATGTAATTTGTCTGTCAGTTCTCCCTTCTCATTTATGAAATCATTGAATACATCTGCATTCATTAGGTTTGTATCAATTAGGAGAAATGCGGATTCCATATATTACCAACTTAATTGTACAATACTTGTGAGTGGAATAAAAAAATTAGAGGTTGAAGAACATTGTATCGCTACTACTAAATATTTGAAGTGGGTGGTGCCATGTAGAAAATTAATTACTAGACCCTCTTTCCATCAATTGTCAATCCGTGAAAACAATTATGAATTATTTTGTCACTGTATGTAGGCATGTGAGTATTCCTAGTAGCGTGTTGAATCATTTTCTTGCTCTAAGTTGCTGTGCCCACATGACTATCCCTAGAGGCTACATAGATGCAAGAAAATGCATTACTAGACCATATTTCCATCAATTGTCAATCCATGAAAACAATTATAAAATTATTTTGGCATTGTATGTATGCATGCGAGTAGTCCTAGTAGCGTGTTTATTGATTTTCTTGCTCTAAGTTGTTGTGCCCACATGAATACGGCGGTAGTCTTCGATTTTTTTACAAAATTAAATGCTTTCTCCTAATGTGTTTAAGAAGTGATAATCAGTTAAAGGCTGAATCAAAGCGATGCAAACAAGCGGTTGGAATTTTTTTGTCTAGAAAAATAGTTGTGATGGTTGAAGCATTCCAAGATATTTACCACAAGATACATCAAAGCAGTGTTGTCTTAGCAGGCGGAATCTTGTGGCCGCTGCAATTAAATTGGCATCTTTGCCTCGCATGTTGTTCAAAACCTGATCATGTCCCGTGTTTTTTAGAATATCCATGAAGTTATCAATCTTCTTCTTGAAATGGTACCCGATACCGAGACGCTCAACTACGTCAACAATTTTCATGCCATTCAGTAGATCCTTATTTGTCGAACATTGCTCGATGACATGACCAACTTCCTCTATAAGATTATCTCGCCTTTCTTCTGTAGAAACCTGCAATTTTTGTACATCAAATGTTAGTTTGATGAAAAAATTCTTGATATGTACTTCTTACATAATTATCATACATGATGCTCGCACGACATTGGGCCGACATTAATGAAATAATCTCCCCATGCGCTTGGCTCGAATGTTACCAAGGGCCTTTTTGCCTTTTCGACGTTAGCTACCACTTGCGTCGATCCAGTTGTCTTGCTTGTATTCATAGCAAAATTATCCTGTTAATAGGCTGTCAGTTCCTAGGTCATGTCCACGGAAATATATAAGAGTAACACAAGATCATATTGGCATGTGAAGTTAAGGAAAATAATTTATGAATTCTAAAAGATGATCAATATCTTAGTTAGAAGAGAAAACCCAACAATATTGTTTGATCATGGAAGGATCCTATCTCGCTCAGGTTGAGAGAGCAGGAATAAACCCGGGTTCAAATCTTCATAGTCATGAATTTGGTTTTCCTAACATTGTCGTCAATTCTAACTTTAATGGCATTCAGAGTTTTGCTTTCTTTAACATCATGAGGCATAACCTTTATTTTAAGAAGATCAACATCAAGAGCAAGTCTATCAACTTTAGAAGTAAGAACATCAATTTTGCCAAATTTTTCCTCAACAGATTTATTAAAAGCAGTTTGAGTACTAATAAAATTCTTAAGCATGTTTTCAAGATCAGAGGGTACACTTCTATTGTTGTTGTAAGAATTACCATAAGAGTTGGCATAACCATTACCATTATTAGAAGGATATGACCTATAATTGTTGCTACCAAAATTATTCCTATAAGCATTGTTGTTGAAATTATTATTTTTAATGAAGTTCACATCAACATGCTCTTCTTGAGAAACCAAAGAGGCTAAAGGAACATTATTTGGATCAACATAAGTTTTACCAATAACAAGTATAGACATAATAGCATCAAGTCTATCACTCAAACAAGAGGTTTCTTCAACAGACATTACCTTCTTACCTAGTGGAGCTCTTTCAGTGTGCGATTCAGAACAATTTATTATCATATCATCAAGAAGTTTTGTTGCAGAGCCCAAAGTGATGGACATAAAGGTTCCTCTGGCAGCTGAATCCAGAAGGTTTCTTGAAGAAAAATTCAGACCTGCATAAAAGGTTTGGATGATCATCCAAGTAGTCAGTCCATGAATGGGACAATTCTTTACCAAAGATTTCATTATTTCCCAAGCTTTAGCAACATGCTCATTATCAAGTTGCTTAAAATTCATAATTCTACTTCTTAGAGATATAATCTTAGCAGGAGGATAATATTTTCCAATGAAAGCATCTTTACACTTAGTCCATGAATCAATACTATTTCTAGGCAAAGATAGCAATCATTTTTTAGCTCTTCCTCTCAAAGATAAAGGAAACAATTTAAGTTTAATAATATCTCCATCTACATCCTTATATTTTTGCATCCCACAGAGTTCAACAGAATTATTAAGATGGGTAGCAGCATCATCAATACTAACACCAGAAAATTGCTCTCTCATAACAAGATTTAACAGGGCAGGCTTAATTTCATAAAAATCAGCACTAGGAGAAGGTGGAGCATTAGATGTGCTAATAAAATCTTTGTTTTTTGTGATAGTAAAGTCACACAACTTTGTGTTTTCAGGAGTACTCATTTTAACAATATTAAAAAGAGGATAAAAATAACAACTAAAATAAGAACTGTTTTTGTGTGTTTTTTATATAAAGAAGCAGACAAGACAAAATAAAATAAAATAAGCAAAACAAAAACAAAGTAAAGAGATTGGAGGTGAGAGACTTCCCTTGCAGAAATCCTCTACCTCACCGGCAACGGCGCCAAAAAACAGCTTGATAGCTTGTAGCACACGTTCGTTGGGAGACCCCAAGAGGAAGCTATGAAGAGCACAGTAGCAAGTTTCCCTCAGAAAGAAACCAAGGTTGAATCGGCAATAGGAGAAAGAAATCACTTCTGAATGTTGTTGTCAGCTGATGTTGGCGGGCGCATGTCGCACCCGGACTTCTAGAGGATACACACAACCCGCTAAATAGTAGATAATTGGCTTACGGAGCCTACCTGCACCCGCATCTCAATGTGAGTAGGCCAACACGTAAACGTGTGACAACCATCCTCTACTATTCATCGCCTGTGAAACCATCCAATAGGAATCTGAATACTTCCATTGACGTACTTCATAACATACACACATGGTACGTCAACGGCATTCGAACAAGTGATATCACAACAAATCTCTAAGACACAAAGAAATAGAAATAAGTGGCAAAAGCTCTCACTAGAGCAGAGATAGCAAATACAGTCATGCAGAGGACACATGTCCCAACAAGTCATCATTACATCACAGCGGAAGCAAACAAAGTGTCTGAGTACAGACAAGATCCAAATAGGCCTACGAGGCCGGAAACGAAAAGAACGGAGCCCATCCACGAAGTCTCGGATCCTGCCCGGGTCCGCTATCTACTCGTCAGCAGCCTCGTCATACTCCACGTAGTAGCCACCATGGGGATCCTCGGAAACGTAGTCTGCAGAACCAGCAGCCCCAAAGGGGTCAGTACGGACGAGTACTGGCAAGCAATACGCACAAGATACCAAAGTGTACCCGACAACACCAAGTACAGATGCTTTGGGTTCAACGGAAGATATGGTGATACAAAGGTGCGGCGGCACGGGCTGCACTAACCAACTACAGAGACACGCTACAACATCCGGCTAAAAGAAAGGGATAAGATAGCGCATCGGAGCCAACTACCACTAACCTCAAACAAACCCATCCTGGATCTCGCCCCTTATCCAAAGAAACAATCCGAGGATAACCCACACAGTTGGATTAATGAAGGTTCAGGTTATTGTGACAATATGCCTATTACTAGTCAAATTATTATTAGTTAGGTGTAAGTTGTCTAATCCTTGTTAGCCAGCCATATCACCAAGTCATCCATAACCGCGGACAACACGGCTTCTCGAGAAGATTTAACCTTGCAGGGATGCACCAATTTGGCCGTACACGTAAGAATAACCCGCCAGGCGGGGATCAAACCCACCAAGCAGGCCACTCAACACAACCCAATTCTTCTTCGCATCAAGCCCAAAGAACCCCGTGCAATTGAGCGCACGGCTAATCAAGCCCACGAAGAAAAGGGGACCCTCATAGCACTCTAAGAACGTGTCTCCCTAAATACCGACTACAAAAGTTACCACCCTGGCGCCAAGGGTTCGCACCTGCATATGCATGCGGCAAATGGAAAACCCGAACTAAATGTGGCGATTTGAACGAGAGGCGAATCGAATCAAAGTTGCGGGGGGCGCCCATACACGCTTCCCACATGCGGTTAGCGCGCTCATCATGGATCTAGAGGACAAGAACTTTTCCTGAGTTCGACACTAGCAGGCCTCAAAACCAGACCCGGCCTCCTGCCGGTGCCTTATCATCAAATTATTATTACCTCAAACATTAACAGGTTGTTGTTTAAATATCGAGCCCCAGAACATAATAATTATGGTAAAAGAGGTAACGGACAACGGACTCGAGCACAAACAACACTAAGCATGCTAGTAAGGCACATGCCAACAGGCAACAGGGTTGTAGGTGTGGAGGTGAGGCTATATCAGGGTTACAGGATAACATGTGATAGGATCGAAACACAAGCAACGAATCATAAGGCTAGCAGATTAGACAACGGAAAGCATCGGTATCCAGTGTGATACGGAAACAATGGTTCAGGTGAGTGAATACTTGCCTGCAAACTCAGTAGCCTGGTACTGGGCTAACTCCTCTGAAGTGGTATCGTAAACCTCGTCTGTCTCAACGTCGTCGTCTATTCGAGAAGAAGCAAACAAACAACGAAGAGGGACGGACAATCAATAACATGGCATAATGCACAAACATGGGATGATGCATGACATTTTAATAGGTGCATCAAAGTAAACTAGTAGGCATTATAACCAATATTAAATGGACCCCTATGCAATTGAATTGCATATGGTAAAAGCACATATGCATTAACTGAGGGTTTAATGAGTCACAACTAATCATTTGTTAAAGTGGGTTAAATGCATGAGAGATGTTAGAAATAGCAAGGAAATGATCTTAGCTTCACTTAGGTATTTTACTTGCCAAATTTGGAGTTGTAAATATTTAATTATGGCTTTTGCCATTTTAATTGAACAAAAATCAGTATTGAAATTAGTGCAAAATTTAGTTTCTCAAAACCTTAATTTTATTGCATATTTGGATAGAGCATGTAATTCTGATTGGAAAACATGTATTACTTTTTGAATTTGGAATTAAAATGAATTAGTTATGAATTAAACAATTTTAGATGCATTAAATAAAGTACAAAATATATTATAATTTTTAATTATTCAAAACATTAAACAAATTGCATATTTGAAAAATTTAGGAAATTCTGAATGGAAAAAATATTTTATTTATTAAGTTTGGAGTTAATATGGTAAAGATATTTGAATTTGAATATTAGGGGTCAATCTGTGATTTTCAGAAAGTTTTAAAAGATTTCAGGGACCTATTTACGAAAACAGGAACTTTCAGAAAGGCCCGGGACTTTTGTCACGCAGTACCAGTTCACCCTGCGCCACTGACCAGTGGGGTCATGCACAGTTGGCACCACGGGGCGTGCGCGTGGGTGCTGGCGTGGCTACCACTGTCGATGACAGGTGGGCCCGCGCTGCCAGCGTGGCAAAGTGGAAAAAGGGGGGTTTAATCCGCGCGAGGGGGGATCGAATCCTGCCCACGAGCGTGCGCGCGTGGGGCCTGTGCCACTGGGCTGGATGCGGCTTCGTGTTAGATCTAGGACGCGAAATCCTTTTGAGGTGAGATCTCGTGCGGAAATCCTGAACTGAAACAAAGTTCAGTACTGAACTGTACTGACGGGCGACAGACACGCCGGCGGCGGCCGCGAGCTGCTGCTGCTGGAACGTGCTGCGGGCAGCGTGCGCGTGCAGCCCGCGGAGGAGAGAAAGGAGGGGAACGGGGCCTCACCGAGGGGCTCGTGCGAACGGAGGGAGGAGACGGTGGCGACGGGGCGTCGATGTTGCGGTGACCGTGGCGAAGACGAGCTCGGCAACGGCGACCTGGTGCCCCTCTTGGTCGTCCCTGGTGGCGTGGAGGCAGAAGGAGGTGGTGCGGTTCCGTTCCCGCTGTCGCTCGGCTCCGGCGGTGACTAGGTCGACGGCGGTGTGAAGATCAAGCTCCGGCCATGGTTTGCTTCGGTGGGAAAAAATTCAGAAAACAAGAAGAAGCCAGAGAGGGATCTGAGAAGGGAAAAGAGGTGGCGGCGGCAAGGAGGAAGGAGGGAAAGGGCTAGGGTTTGGGGTGTCCTCGCGGGGGGAGTAGATAAGGAGGAAGGGAGTAGGTGAGGAGGGGTGGTGCGGTGGTGGTGGCTGCTGCCGTCACTGATGTCGACATCAGTACGGAGAAGGGAGAAAGGAGAGGTGGGCTGGGTCGTAGGTGGCTGGGCCGGCCCAGTGTGGCTGGCCTGGCTGCCTCCCCATTCCCTTTTTCTTTTTATTTCTTCTTTTTTTTTTGTAGAAAAGAAAAAGAAGGAAAAAGAAGGGGTTTTTGGGATCCAACATTTATGGTGATAACTTGTATGAGTTCCTTATTGAAAATGCCCAGTTGCACCAACTTTTGTTTTTCAAAATTTTAAATATTTGTTGATGTTTGAATTTTAAATGAATTTGCTTGAATTTTGCAATAAATGAACTAGTTGAAAAAATTACCCAAGTCACTCGTTTGGAAAATCAAATTTATGGAAGCAATTAAATTATTTGATTCGAATATTTTATTTGAAAAGGTTGTAACAGACCAAGTGGGAAACATATTGGTTTGGATTTGTTTGAAATTTGAAATTCCACACATGAATGCATTATGATGACATGATGCATTAATTAGAAATTCAAGAAACAAACATTGCAAAAGGGGAAATTTTCCTACTTGAGATGTTACAAAACGCCCCCCCTTGAAGGAATCGCGCCCCAAGATTCCTACTGAGAAGAGAAAAGGTCCGGATACTTCTTGCGAAGATCCTCTTCGGTCTCCCACGTTGCCTCTTTATCGGAATGATGCGACCACTGCACTTTCAAGAACTTGGTGCTCTTGTTGCTAGTTTTGCGCTCGTTCTCGTCGAGAATGCAAATAGGATGCTCTTCATAAGAGAGGTCTTCTTGCAGTTCAATGGAATCATGATCAGCTGCACGACCTGGATCTTTGAAGCACTTCTTGAGCTGTGACACGTGAAAGACATGGTGCACCTTGGATAGCTTTTCTGGAAGTTCAAGGTGATAGGCATTTTCTGCACGCCTTGAGAGAATGTTGAAGGGACCAATATATCTTGGTGCAAGCTTTCCTTTGACACCAAAACGATGAGTGCCTCTGAGGGGAGTAACACGGAGATATGCTTTGTCTCCAGCTGCATAGACCATGTCCCTGTGTTTGCTGTCATAGTAGCTTTTCTGACGAGACTGAGCGATCTTCAGATTGTCACGAATGATGCGAACTTTATCTTCGGCCTCCTAACAATGGGCCTAAAGTGAACGTTCACCAGCTCCAGACCAATTGATTGGACTCCTGCATCTGCGGCCATAGAGAGCCTCGAATGGTGCCATGCCTAGACTTGCCTGGAAGCTGTTGTTGTAGGAGAATTCAGCATATGGAAGACATTCCTCCCATTTCATGCCAAAAGAGAGACCACATGCTCTGAGCATATCCTCGAGAATCTGATTGACTATTTCAACTTGCCCTTGAGACTGAGGATGATAGGCTGTGCTGAACAGAAGCTTGGTGCCCAAGGCTTCTTGAAAGCTTTTCCAGAAATGAGAAGTGAAGATGCTTCCACGGTCTGAGATTATTTCTAGCGGAACACCATGAAGAGGAACAATCTTTGTTGTATAGAGCTCTGCTAACTGACTAGCTGAGATTGTCTCTTTGACAGGAAAGAAGTGAGCGACTTTAGTGAGTCGATCAATGACAACGAAGATTGCATCGTTGCCCCTCTTGGACTTTGGAAAACCAGTGACGAAGTCCATTTCAATCATGTCCCACTTCCATTCAGGGATTTTCAGAGGTTGGAGAAGACCGGTTGTTTTCTGATGAACTGCCTTGACACGCTGACAGACGTCGCATTCAGAAACGTACTGAGCAATTTCACGTTTCATGCTAGGCCACCAATACAGTGTCTTGAGATCCTAGTACATCTTTGTACTTCCAGGGTGTATGGAGAGAGGAGTTTCATGAGCCTCCTTGAGAATGACATTTTTGAGACTTTGAATTTGAGGAACTGCAATGCGTCCTTCGAAGAACACAGTTCCCTTGTCATCAATTGAGAAGCACTCAAATTTCTCATTGCCTGCTTTGATGTGCTCTACAATCTTCTTGATTTCAGCATCACGAAGTTGTTCAGAACGAATCTTGTCCTCGAGAGTTGGATTGGCTATCAAGTTTGCAAGATAGCCTTGAGGATCAAGACCAAGATTCAGTTTTTGGAATTCTTCATGAAGAGGAGGTTGGCTTTCCATGATCATGAGGTTATTGCAATACGACTTGCGACTGAGAGCATCGGCCATAACATTAGCCTTGCCTGGAGTGTAAGAAATGGTAAGATCAAAGTCTTTGATCTTTTCAATCCATCTCCTTTGTCTGAGGTTTAGATCTGGTTGAGTGAAGATGTACTTCAGACTCTTATGATCGGAAAAGATTTCAGTGCGATTACCCAACAAGTATTGTCTCCATTTCTTGAGGGAAAACACAACTGCTACGAGTTCAAGGTCATGAGTGGGATAATTGAGCTCATGTGTGTTCAACTGACGTGAAGCATAAGCCACAACTTGACGTTCTTGCATGAGAACTGCACCTAGACCTTGGAGAAAAGCATCACAGAATATTTGGAAAGGTTTGGAAGGATCTGGGCCAACTAGAATGTGGTGCTTCAGGAAGGCATCCTTGAAACAAAATTCCTCACGCATCCTTTCCATGAGACCATCTGGGATGTGGTGCTTCAGGAAGGCATCCTTGAAACATCCCCAGGTCATAGGATAGCCAGCCCTCATGGTCTGGTAGTTCTCCCACCAGGTAGCTGCCTGACCCTTCAGTAGGTAGGTGGCATACTTGACTTTATCCTCCTCAGCAACGTGAGCAATGTCCAGAGCCCTGGTCATCTCCCTGATCCAGTCATCAGCATCCAGAGGCTCACGTGTTGCCACGAAAGCTCTCGGCCCCATGCTCAGAAACTCCTTGATGCTGACTCGCGGAGCAATCTGGTTGTTGTGCTGGTTAGCCTGGATCTGGGCCATCTGAGCCACGACCTGAGTCATCTGAGTCAACAGCTCCGTGAGCGGAGGTGGTTCAGGCGGGTTGCTCCTTGTTGGCGGCATCCTGAATAGACATTCATTTTAGCACAACAACAGAAAAAAGGATAGACTTGGTAACCGAAAGATAGTACATCATCACATGTTCAATTACATCAGAATATCCAACACACCAATACATGGTTCGAAAGTCAAAGGATAACTAAACATAGCTAGAAATGGATACATCGGTACTCCCATGCTCATCACGCAGGACGGCGTGAGTAGTACGACGAGAGATACGGTGAGGAGGAATCCCCCGGAAGTAGGTAGAACGACGATCCACGTAGATCGGGACTGCTCTGAGAGCAACTCTCGGTGTGGTGAAATAGAAAGCGTCGTCTCCATGTGCTCCAAAGCGTGGAATCCCAGTGTAACCAGCTCCGAGGTTGAGGAGTGGGCCTCTGATCGGCTCATAACCTCCAGCATCTGGTAAACTACGTCCAACTGTCTGATGGAAACGGGCAAAGCGCTCATCTCCAACAAAGTCTGTGGTGTACGTAGCCAGATGAGTCAAAGCAAGGTAGAGCTGCTCCCTGACTGAGGCCAACTCCTGAGAAAGTGTGGTGGCTACAGCGTCACTGTGCCTCACAAACTGAGCGGTGGTGTGCAGCCTGGTGTTATCATGCTCGTAGACATCCAGGTTGTCGTAGAGGGTGAAGTGAGCTCCCGCTGAAGTGATGTAACCACGGGGGATGTGGCGATAGATAGAATCGTCAAATCCCCAGTAGTCAGCACGGAGGACGGTGAGACTCACGTAAGCTGCCTGCTGCACGGCCATATCCACTGTGGAACCTACTGCCTCGTAGCGGTGGACAACGCTCATGCCATCATCTGACAGAATGTAGACGATAGCCTGGTAGTAGGTCTGGTCAAACTCTCGCTGCTGCTCGTAGACCTGGTACTCTGGTGCCCAATGGAACCCCAGATAAGTGACCATGTCTCTCAGCATCTCCGGATAACCGGCGGTGCTCTCACAACGAGTCATCCGAACCACCTGCGGGTAGAACCTGAGATCCATCTGCAGATGATTTGGGAGGTTTTGATTAGACGCCGGTAGAGAACTGAAGTGGAAAGCAACAACAAGGTTCAATGGACGAAAAGGATGTTGAAAAGAACAGGATATTGAAGCAACATCGGGAAACACGAGACCAAAAACTCCTAAGGTACTACGGAGAACCCAAAACACGTGAAATCCTAACTTGAAAGTTTAGGTGAGAACAGAAACAACGTTGCACTTCCTTACCAGAAAAGGGTGGGTGGGTGGGGAAAGAAGAAAAATGGCAGAATTCCTACTCTCACGTTTCATTTTTCCTATATAGCTACAAAATAGTTTCTAGACTCAACTGCGACCAGTAAAAAGGGATCCTACAGGCAGACAGGCTCTGATACCATTTGTCGCACACGGACTTCTAGAGGATACTCGCCGTACGAACTGAACAGTATTCTGATGGGATTACGGGGCTTACCGGCACCCGCGTCCTCTTACGAGTAGGCCAACACTTATGTGTGACAACCCATCGCTACTGTTCACCGTCGATGTAAACTATCCCGTAAAAATCAGGACACTACCATTGACGTACTTCATACCATACACACATGGTACGTCAACGGCTTTGAACAAAAGGATAACACAACATGCCTCTAAGACACAAAAGGTTGAAATAAGTTGCAAATGGCCCTCACTAGGGCAGAGATAGCAAATACAATCATCCAGAGGACACATGTCCCAACATAACATCATTACATATCAGCGGAAGCATTCAAAGGGGTCTGAGTACAGACAAATCCAAATAGGCTTAAGAAGCCGGAAACTGAAATAAAGACGGAGCCCATCCACGTAGTCTCGGATCCTGCCCGGGTCAGCTAACTACTCGTCAGCAGCCTCGTCAAACTCCACGTAGTAGCCGTCACCTGGATCCTCGTAAGCGTAGTCTGCGGAAACCACAGCCCCAAAGGGGTTAGTACATAGACGTACTGGCAAGCAAGACTCACAGTTCACCAAAGTGTAACCCGTCAACACCAAGCACAGATGCCTTGGGTTCAACGCAGGAAAGGGGTATAAAAGATGTTGCAACTGGCTGCACTAACCAACTACAGAGATTCTACCACTTCCAACTATCAGAAAGGGGATAAGATCGAGTGTTGTAACCAACTGAAAGATAACTTCAAACAAACCCATCCTGGATCTCGCCCCTTATCCAAAGAAGCAATCCGAGGATAACTCACACAGTTGGATTAAGATGAATCAAGTTATTGTGACAATAATCCTATTACTAGTCAAGTTGTTAATCATGGGGTGTGAGATTGTGAATCATTAGGTTTAAGTTGTCCTGAGTACTTGTTAGCTAGTACTTTCACCAAGTTAACCATAACCGCGGAAAACACGGCTTCTCGAGAAGATTATCCCTGCAGGGTTGCAGCAATTTGGCCGTACACGTATGAATAACCCGCCAGATGGGATGCCTCCCACCAAGCGGGGCACTCAACACAACTCAACTCTTCTTCGCATCAAGCCCAAAGCACCTTGGGCGCACGGCTAATCAAGCCCCGAAGAAAAGGGACCCTCATAGCACTCTAAGACCGTGTCCCCCTATATGCCGACTACAAAAGTTCCACCCTGCGCTGGGCTCGCAAAAACATGCATGCGGTAAATGGAAAACACGAACTAAATGAGATGATTTGGACGAGATGTGAATCGAATCAAATTGAGGGGGGCGCCCATACTCGCTTCCCACATGCGGGTAGTGCGCTCATCATGGATCAGTAGACAAGACCCTTTTCCTATTAGGGTCGACACTAGCAGGCCTCAAAACCACACAGGGCCTCCTGCCGGTGCCTTATCATCAAATTATTATTAAGTAATAACATTAGCAGGATTGATTGATTGATTGATTAAACATCGAGCCCCCAGAACATAATGAAATAGTAACAGAAAGTAACGGGTAACAGACTCGAGCAAAACAACCTAAGCATACTAGTAAGACACTGGCTCGATCAATAGGGTTGTAGGAGGGGTGGTGAGGCAATATCAGGGTTGAAGGATTCATGTGATAGGTTCGTAACAGAAACAACTACCACTAAGGCTAGCAGAAATAGACAACAGAAAGTATCGGTAACCAGGGTTGAAAGGAACACAATGGTTCATGTGATAACTTGCCTGCAAACTCAGCAGCCGGGTACTGAGCTAGATCCTCAGAAGGGGTGCTGTAAAGATCGTCTGTCTCAACGTCGTCGTCTATCCGAGAAGAAGCAAACAAACAAGACAGAAATATAAACAATCATTATCATGGCATAGTGCACAATCATGGGATGATGCATGTCAATTTAATAGATGCATCCAAATAGACTAAGTGACATGGTAACATAATTAAGATGGACCCCTATGCAATTTTGGGTTGCATATGGAAAAGGGTCCATGAATTAAGTGGAAAAAAATGATTTACAATTTAATTATTATTTGAAAGTT
Source organism: Alopecurus myosuroides (assembly GCA_028641055.1). Taxonomy (NCBI): domain Eukaryota; kingdom Viridiplantae; phylum Streptophyta; class Magnoliopsida; order Poales; family Poaceae; genus Alopecurus; species Alopecurus myosuroides. Next base: position 12,173 of record JAPCYS010002936.1, on the reverse strand, counting down.
GTTAGCATGATGCATGCATGATGATCACAACAAGATAACAACAAATAACAATAATAGATACAAGTGATAAAAGGATTTAACAAGTTTTGGAAATCATTCATTAAGTTTAGAAATTTTGGGTCACTTAAACATGTCACACAAACAATTGTTGTTTTCATCAAGTTAAAGTGTGCAAAACAATTAACAAAATTTATATTTGAAAAGAACATCAAATTTTTGTTAGATTACATGTTTCAGATTTTGAAATAGGAGTTAGTATGAATTTATTATAACTTAAACAATATTAAACAAGTTTTAAATGAATTTAAAACAAGTTTGAATTTTATTTGAATTTTATTTGTTCAAAACATAAATTCAAATTCACATTTGAAAAGTTCATATTTTTCTAGTTTGAAAACATATTTTGCATGTTCAAAAATATTTTATTTTGAGCAAGTTATGATTTTATCAAATTTAAGTGAATTAAATAAGGATTAAATTATTTAGGCAATTTAAATTATTCAAAACAGGAAAAAAAATTATATTTGAAAAGGTTATTCAAAATGGTATGGAAAACATATTTTATTTGCCTTATTTGGAAATAGTATGAATTATTTATGAATTGTTGCAAATTACAATTGAATTATTTGAATTCAAATTTGAATTGCATTTTGAAATTTCAAAACAGGAAACAAATGATACCACAAGATAGACAATTAAATTTAGAATAGCACACATATTTTATTTTCATTTTTTAGAGTTATAAAATAAAAGTTATAAGCAATTGAAAACTAGGGACCAATCTGTGATTTTATTGGACCTGGATTTGATTACAGAAAAAAATTAAAACGTTTTATACCGCACTGTATCCCAGCCAGTGCCCCTGCAGCGTGGGCCTGGGGGGAACAGCGTGGCACTGCGCGCTCGCGTGGCTATTGTGTGGCTGACAGGGGGCCCGCCCTGTCAGCGTGGCGTGGAAAAAAGGTGGGGTTTTTATCCCGCGGCGCTGCGGGTCGAACTCGCGACCGCGCGCTTGCACGCGCTCGCTCTGAACCAATTCAGCTGCTCGTGTTCGTTGTCAGTTAACAGATGCGCGGCCAAGTAGAGGTGTTGCCCTGTTAACTGAATTTTCTGACGAGCAGAAACATCCGCGACTGCAACCTGACGGAACGGCCGGCGGCGATCAACGGAAACGTGCTCGCGTGTTGGTGCTGCTATGGTGGCGATGCGTGCAGTGCAGATACAGAGGGGAGGAGGAGATCTTGGTGGCTCACCACCGTTAGTCGTCGAGCAGAGGCGCGATGACGTCTGATGACGGCGGCGACTGCAGCGGTGTGGATGAAGACGGCGGCGACGCTCTGGCTGTTCTCCGGGCTCCCTCCGGTGTCCAATCGGTAGAAGGGAGAGTGGCGGTGCGGTTCCAGCACTTAGGTGGGTGCGTGCGTGTCCATGGCGACGGTGGTGTGCTCGGATTCAGAGAGGAGGCTACGGTGGTCGCCGGTGAGGTTCAGCAGAGAGGGGAACCGGTGGCTGCGAGGTGGAAATGGCGGTGGAGAAGAGGGAACAGGGGCCTAGGGTAGAGCGCTGTGCCCTAGGGGGTACTTATAGGGTGCTGGGGAGCTTCCTGGCCGTCGGGCGCCGTCGTACGGCGACGTGGCTTGCTCAGATGCCCGCCGTATGGGAGGATGACGACGGGGCGTTCTAAAACGAACCGGTACGCGGTGCTAACGGGCTGGGCTGCGTGCGCGAGGAGAGAAAAGGGGCTGGGCTGGGCTAGGTGACGCGCGCGCGGCCGTTTTTCTTCTGTTTTCTATTTTGCTTTTCCTCTTTTTTTTGTAGGAATTAGAAATGGAAGAAATTGTTAAGTGTTTGTGTTAGGAAAAAATCCTAGAAAATTAGGGTGTGCTTGTTATGTCAATTTCAAACAGTTAACAAGTTTGGATTTCAAAAATGTTTAAATTTTTGTGTTGTTTGGTAAATAAACCAAATTAGATGATTTTGAATATTTAAAATTACTATTAAAACCAACACTTTAATAAAGTGACCCAAAAGATTTAATTGGAAATAAAAGGGTATAAAAATGTTTTGGTTATTCTTTTTATACTTTCAAATTGGGTTCTGTTTGAAATACATTTGGTTTGAATTGGAATAATTGGTTAATTAATATAGAAAACAACAACTTAATAGGGTGAACCCTATTATTAATTGGATTAGAAATATAGGAATGGTTTGGTATTTTTTTATAATTTCCAAATGAGGTGCTGTTGATGATTTGCTTTGAATTTGAAACCAATTTGGAATGAATTAGTGGAATTAAAAACACCATTTTATTAGTTGATCAATATTGAAAAAATAAGACAACAAATGGGTTGTTTTTATTTGTGATTTTTATTTCAAATGTTGTAACAGAGCAAGTATGAAAATAATGTTTGGCTATTGTTTGAATTTCAAATGTGAAAACAAGATAAAACAGATGCAAAACAAATAGTAAAAAAATGCAAACAAATAATTAAACATGATGACATGATGCAATACTTTGAATTAAAACAAGAAATCAAACATTCTAAGGGATATTTCATACTTGGGATGTTACAAAACGCCCCCCTTGAAGGAATCGCGCCCCGAGATTCCTTACTGAGAAGTGAAAAGGTCCGGATACTTCTTACGAAGATCCTCTTCGGTCTCCCACGTTGCCTCTTTATCGGAATGATGCGACCACTGCACTTTCAAGAACTTGGTGCTCTTGTTGCGAGTCTTACGCTCGGTCTCATCGAGAATACGAACAGGGTGCTCCTCATAAGATAGATCATCTTGCAGTTCAATGTAATCATGATCAACTGCACGATCTGGATCTTTGAAACACTTCTTGAGTTGTGACACGTGGAACACATCGTGCACCTTGGATAGCTTTTCTGGAAGTTCAAGACGATAGGCATTTTCTGCCCGCCTTGAGAGAATGTTGAAAGGACCAATGTATCTTGGTGCAAGCTTTCCTTTCACACCAAAACGATGAGTGCCTCTGAGGGGAGTTACACGGAGATATGCCTTATCACCAGGTGCATAGATCATATCCCTGTGCTTGCTACCATAATAGCTCTTCTGACGAGACTGAGCAATCTTGAGATTGTCGCGAATGATACGAACTTTCTCCTCGGCTTCCTTCACAAAGTCAGGGCCTAAGAGTGAACGTTCACCAGCTCCCGACCAATTGATTGGACTCCTGCATCTGCGACCATACAGTGCCTCAAATGGTGCCATACGTAGGCTTGCATGGTAGCTGTTGTTGTAGGAGAATTCAGCATATGGAAGGCAATCCTCCCATTTCATGCCAAAGGAGAGACCACATGCTCTGAGCATATCCTCTAGAATTTGATTGACTCTTTCGACTTGCCCCTGAGACTAAGGGTGATAAGCTGTGCTGAACAGAAGTTTGGTGCCCAATGCATCTTGAAAGCTTTTCCAGAAATGAGAAGTGAATATGCTTCCACGGTCTGAGCTTATTTCCAATGGAACACCATGAAGAGGAACAACCTTTGCTGTGTAGAGCTCTGCTAACTGGCTAGCTGCGATAGTTTCCTTGACAGCAAAGAAGTGAGCTACCTTAGTGAGACGATCAATAACAACGAAGATTGCATCGTTGCCCTTTTTGGACTTTGGAAACCCAGTAACAAAGTCCATTTCAATCATGTCCCACTTCCACTCAGGAATTTTCAGAGGTTGGAGTAGACCGGCTGTTTTCTGATGGACTGCCTTAACACGTTGACAAACGTCGCATTCAGAAACGTATTGAGCAATTTCACGTTTCATGCCAGGCCACCAATACAGAGTCTTGAGATCCTGGTACATCTTTGTACTTCCAGGGTGGATGGAGAGAGGAGTTTCATGAGCCTCCTTGAGAATGACATCTTTGAGGCTTTGAATCTGAGGAACTGCAATGCGTCCTTCGAAGAACACAGTTCCCTTGTCATCAATTGAGAAGGACTTGAATTTATCATTGCCTTCCTTGATGTGCTCTACAATCTTCTTGATTTCAGTATCACGAAGTTGTTCAGAACGAATCTTGTCCTCGAGAGTTGGACTGGCTGTCAAGCTAGCAAGGTAACCTTGAGGGACAAGACCAAGGTTCAGCTTCTGGAATTCTTCATGAAGTGGAGGTTGACTTTCCATGATCATGAGATTATTGCAATATGACTTGCGACTGAGAGCATCGGCCATAACATTAGCCTTGCCTGGAGTGTAAGAAATGGTGAGATCAAAGTCTTTAATCTTCTCAATCCATCTCCTTTGCCTGAGGTTTAGATCTGGCTGAGTGAAGATGTATTTCAGACTCTTATGATGGGAAAAGATTTCAGTTTTGTTACCCAACAAGTATTGTCTCCATTTCTTGAGGGCAAACACAACTGCTGCAAGTTCAAGATCATGTGTGGGATAGTTTTGCTCATGTGCATTCAACTGACGTGAAGCATAAGCCACAACTTGACGTTCTTGCATAAGAACTGCACCTAGACCTTGGAGAGATGCATCGCAGAATATCTGGAAAGGTTTGGTAGTATCTGGGCCAACCAGAACAGGTGTGGAAGTGAGTTTAGTCTTTAGGAGATTGAAACTTTCATCACATTGTGGAGTCCAAACGAACTTTTTGTCCTTCTTTGTTAGATCAGTGAGAGGTTTGGCAATCTTGGAAAAGTTTTGGACGAAACGACGGCAATAGCTAGCCAAGCCAAGAAAACTTCTAACTTGCTTCACCGTCTTAGGGGGTTTCCAATCAACAATTGCCTTAACCTTTTCCGGATCAATGGCTATGCCTTTGGCAGAGATGATATGACCAAGGTAAGCAACTTCTGGAATCCAGAACTCACATTTGGAGAATTTGGCATATAGACGATGCTCGCGAAGTTTCATGAGAGTGAGACGAAGGTGTTCTCCATGCTCTTCCTCGGATTTGTAGACTAGAATGTCATCAAGATATACCACAACGAACTTGTCGAGGTATTCATGGAAGACAGAATTCATTAGTCGAGAGAATGTCGCCGGTGCATTGGTGAGACCAAAGGACATGACGGTGTATTCATATAGACCGTACCGAGTGGTGAAAGCTGTTTTAGGAATATCTTCCTTTCTGATCTTTATCTGATGGTAACCCATCCTCAAGTCCAACTTTGAGAATATTGAGGCTCCAGCAAGTTGATCAAAAATATCATCAATACGGGGAATTGGATACTTGTTCTTGATGGTTTTCTCGTTGAGAGGACGATAGTCAACCACGAGTCTTTTTGTTTGATCCTTCTTGGCAACAAACAGAGTTAGGCAACCCCAAGCTGAGGAACTAGGCTGAATGTAACCTTTCTCCATGTACATATCGATTTGCTCCTTCAACAATTTCAGTTCAGGAGGAGCTATCTTGTATGGATGCTTAGAGATTGGAGCAGTACCTGGCTCAAGCTCGATCACGAACTCAACTGCTTTGTCCGGAGGCATCCCTGGCAATTCTTCTGGAAAGACGTCAGGGAATTCACAAACCACCGGAACATTTTCAATTGCAGGAAGGGGTTTAGCATCGAGGTTGAACAGCTGAACAGAACTTGATCCATATGGAGAATAGACTATTTGGCCCGAAGGGTGGGATAGAATTATTGACTTTTGAGCACAGTCAATTTTTGCTTTGTGGGTCTTCAACCAATCCATACCCAGAATGACATCAATGTCAGAATTTCCCAGCAACATGAGTGAAGCAAGGAATATGCGGCCTCCAATTACGATTTGATTGTCCATGCTTATCTTGGAAGTCAACATTTGCGGTCCCGGAGAGTGAACAGTCATTTGATTGCTTAGCGGAACCAGAACTAGGTTTTATGCTTTTGCAAAAATCTTTGACACAAAAGAATGCGATGCTCCAGTATCAAACAACACTTTAGCTGGAAAAGAGTTTACGGGTAATATACCGAGAACGACGTCAGCAGCTTCCTCAGCTTTGTCGGCCTTGATATGATTCACCCTCGCGGTCCTCCCGACAGGCCTGTTGTTGGAGTTGAAGGCTTTAGCCGGGGGAGCACGAACCATTGCCTGGCTGGTGTTGGGGCAAGGAGGTGGAGGTAGCTGCCTCTGAGTGCACTTATCAGCATAGTGTCCAGTATCCTTGCACTTGTAGCAAGTGACGACACGAGAAGGGCCTGGCCTTGGCTGCCCCATTGGAACCCTCTGACTCTGCATCTGAGCTGGGTTGGGTGGGCGGGGAGCAAAGCCTGGCGAAGCTTGGGCATATGGAGCCCTAGTGACAGCAGCATTTGGCACCCAGATGCGGCGCTTCTGCGGAGGGGTGGTCATGTTGGAGGAGGAACCACCCTCACGCGAGTGCTTACGGGACTCCTCGAACGCCTTGCGCCCATTCTCCTCATTGAGCGCGGTGTTCACGAGCTCCTCGAAGTCCTTGCACCTGATGTTGGTGAGAGCGTACTTCAGTTCCGGGTTAAAACCTCGGCGGAACCTTGCCATCTTCTTGGCTTCAGTGGACACCTCATCACCAGCGTATCGAGCGAGACGATTGAACTCGTTCTGGTAGCCAATGACGTCCAGCTTGCCCTGCTTGAGAGAGCAAAATTCCTCACGCATCCTTTCCATGAGACCATCTGGGATGTGGTGCTTCAGGAAGGCATCCTTGAAACATCCCCAGGTGATAGGATAGCCAGCTCTCATGGTCTGGTAGTTCTCCCACCAGGTAGCTGCCTGACCCTTCAGTAGGTAGGTGGCATACTTGACTTTATCCTCCTCAGCAACGTGAGCAATGTCCAGAGCCCTGGTCATCTCCCTGATCCAGTCATCAGCATCTAGAGGCTCACGTGTTGCCACGAAAGCTCTCGGCCCCATGCTCAGAAACTCCTTGATGCTGACTCGCGGAGCATTCTGGTTGTTGTGCTGGTTAGCCTGGATCTGGGCCATCTGAGCCACGACCTGAGTCATCTGAGTCAACAGCTCCGTGAGCGGAGGTGGTTCAGGCGGGTTGCTCCTTGTTGGCGGCATCCTGAATAGACATTCATTTTAGCACAACAACAGAAAAAAGGATAGACTTGGTAACCGAAAGATAGATTATTCCGACGCATGAATAGATAACCAACAGGTACATCATCACATGTTCAATTACATCAGAATATCCAACACACCAATACATGGTTCGAAAGTCAAAGGATAACTAAACATAGCTAGAAATGGATACATCGGTACTCCCATGCTCATCACGCAGGACGGCGGTGAGTAGTACGACGAGAGATACGGTGAGGAGGAATCCCCCGGAAGTAGGTAGAACGACGATCCACGTAGATCGGGACTGCTCTGAGAGCAACTCTCGGTGTGGTGAAATAGAAAGCGTCGTCTCCCTGTGCTCCAAAGCGTGGAATCCCAGTGTAACCAGCTCCGAGGTTGAGGAGTGGGCCTCTGATCGGCTCATAACCTCCAGCATCTGGTAAACTACGTCCAACTGTCTGATGGAAATGGGCAAAGCTCTCATCTCCAACAAAGTTTGTGGTGTACGTAGCCAGATGAGTCAAAGCAAGGTAGAGCTGCTCCCTGACTGAGGCCAACTCCTGAGAAAGTGTGGTGGCTACAGCGTCACTGTGCCTCACAAATTGAGTGGTGGTGTGCAGCCTGGAGTTATCATGCTCGTAGACATCCAGGTTGTCGTAGAGGGTGAAGTGAGCTCCCGCTGAAGTGATGTAACCACGGGGGATGTGGCGATAGATAGAATCGTCAAATCCCCAGTAGTCAGCACGGAGGACGGTGAGACTCACGTAAGCTGCCTGCTGCACGGCCATATCCACTGTGGAACCTACTGCCTCGTAGCGGTGGACAACGCTCATGCCATCATCTGACAGAATGTAGACGATAGCCTGGTAGTAGGTCTGGTCAAACTCTCGCTGCTGCTCGTAGACCTGGTACTCTGGTGCCCAATGGAACCCCAGATAAGTGACCATGTCTCTCAGCACCTCCGGATAACCGGCGGTGCTCTCACAACGAGTCATCCGAACCACCTGCGGGTAGAACCTGAGATCCATCTGCAGATGATTTGGGAGGTTTTAATTAGACGCCGGTAGAGAACTGAAGTGGAAAGCAACAACAAGGTTCAATGGACGAAAAGGATGTTGAAAAGAACAGGATATTGAAGCAACATCGGGAAACACGAGACCAAAAACTCCTGAGGTACTACGGAGAACCCAAAACACGTGAAATCCTAACTTGAAAGTTTAGGTGAGAACAGAAACAACGTTGCACTTCCTTACCGGAAAAGGGTGGGTGGGTGGGGAAAGAAGAAAAATGGCAGAATTCCTACTCTCACGTTTCATTTTTCCTATATAGCTACAAAATAGTTTCTAGACTCAACTGCGACCAGTAAAAAGGGATCCTACAGGCAGACAGGCTCTGATACCATTTGTCGCACCCGGACTTCTAGAGGATACTCACCGTACGAACTGAACAGTATTCTGATGGGATTACGGGGCTTACCGGCACCCGTGTCCTCTTACGAGTAGGCCAACACTTATGTGTGACAACCCATCGCTACTGTTCACCGTCGATGTAAACTATCCCGTAGAAATCAGGACACAAAAGGTTGAAATAAGTTGCAAATGGCCCTCACTAGGGCAGAGATAGCAAATACAATCATCCAGAGGACACATGTCCCAACATAACATCATTACATATCAGCGGAAGCATTCAAAGGGGTCTGAGTACAGACAAATCCAAATAGGCTTAAGAAGCCGGAAACTGAAATAAAGACGGAGCCCATCCACGTAGTCTCGGATCCTGCCCGTCAGCTAACTACTCGTCAGCAGCCTCGTCAAACTCCACGTAGTAGCCGTCTGGATCCTCGTAAGCGTAGTCTGCGGAAACCACAGCCCCAAAGGGTCAGTACATAGACGTACTAGCAAGCAAGACTCACAGTTCACCAAAGTGTAACCCGTCAACACCAAGCACAGATGCCTTGGGTTCAACGGAGGAAAGGGGTATAAAAGATGCTGCAACTGGCTGCACTAACCAACTACAAAGATTCTACCACTTCCAACTATCAGAAAGGGGATAAGATCGAGTGTTGTAACCAACTGAAAGATAACTTCAAACAAACCCATCCTGGATCTCGCCCCTTATCCAAAGAAGCAATCCGAGGATAACTCACACAGTTGGATTAAGATGAATCAAGTTATTGTGACAATAATCCTATTACTAGTCAAGTTGTTAATCATGGGGTGTGAGATTGTGAATCATTAGGTTTAAGTTGTCCTGAGTACTTGTTAGCCAGTACTTTCACCAAGTTAACCATAACCGCGGAAAACACGGCTTCTCGAGAAGATTATCCCTGCAGGGTTGCACCAATTGGCCGTACACGTATGAATAACCCGCCAGATGGGATGCCTCCCCAAGCGGGGCACTCAACACAACTCAACTCTTCTTCGCATCAAGCCCAAAGCACCTTGGGCGCACGGCTAATCAAGCCCCGAAGATAAGGGACCCTCATAGCACTCTAATACCGTGTCCCCCTATATGCCGACTACAAAAGTTCCACCCTGCGCTGGGCTCGCAAAAACATGCATGCGGCAAATGGAAAACACGAACTAAATGAGATGATTTGGACGAGATGCGAATCGAATCAAATGAGGGGGCGCCCATTCTCGCTTCCCACATGCGGGTAGTGCGCTCATCATGGATCAGTAGACAAGACCCTTTTCCTATTAGGGTCGACACTAGCAGGCCTCAAAACCACACAGGGCCTCCCGCCGGTGCCTTATCATCAAATTATTATTAAGTAATAACATTAGCAGGATTGATTGATTGATTGATTAAACATCGAGCCCCCAGAACATAATGAAATAGTAACAGAAAGTAACGGGTAACAGACTCGAGCAAAACAACCTAAGCATACTAGTAAGACACTGGCTCAATCAATAGGGTTGTAGGAGGGGTGGTGAGGCAATATCAGGGTTGAAGGATTCATGTGATAGGTTCGTAACAGAAACAACTACCACTAAGGCTAGCAGAAATAGACAACGAAAAGTATCGGTAACCAGGGTTGAAAGGAACACAATGGTTCATGTGAGTGATAACTTGCCTGCAAACTCAGCAGCCGGGTACTGAGCTAGATCCTCAGAAGGGGTGCTGTAAAGATCGTCTGTCTCAACATCGTCGTCTATCCGAGAAGAAGCAAACAAACAAGACAGAAATATAAACAATCATTATCATGGCATAGTGCACAATCATGGGATGATGCATGTCAATTTAATAGATGCATCCAAATAGACTAAGTGACATGGTAACATAATTAAGATGGACCCCTATGCAATTTTGGGTTGCATATGGAAAAGGGTCCATGAATTAAGTGGAAAAAAATGATTTACAATTTAATTATTATTTGAAAGTTGTTAGCATGATGCATGCATGATGATCACAACAAGATAACAACAAATAACAATAATAGATACAAGTGATAAAAGGATTTAACAAGTTTTGGAAATCATTCATTAAGTTTAGAAATTTTGGGTCACTTAAACATGTCACACAAACAATTGTTGTTTTCATCAAGTTAAAGTGTGCAAAACAATTAACAAAATTTATATTTGAAAAGAACATCAAATTTTTGTTGGATTACATGTTTCAGATTTTGAAATAGGAGTTAGTATGAATTTATTATAACTTAAACAATATTAAACAAGTTTTAAATGAATTTAAAACAAGTTTGAATTTTATTTGAATTTTATTTGTTCAAAACATAAATTCAAATTCACATTTGAAAAGTTCATATTTTTCTAGTTTGAAAACATATTTTGCATGTTCAAAAATATTTTATTTTGAGCAAGTTATGATTTTATCAAATTTAAGTGAATTAAATAAGGATTAAATTATTTAGGCAATTTAAATTATTCAAAACAGGAAACAAAATTTATATTTGAAAAGGTTATTCAAAATGGTATGGAAAACATATTTTATTTGCCTTATTTGGAAATAGTATGAATTATTTATGAATTGTTGCAAATTACAATTGAATTATTTGAATTCAAATTTGAATTGCATTTTGAAATTTCAAAACAGGAAACAAATGATACCACAAGATAGACAATTAAATTTAGAATAGCACACATATTTTATTTTCATTTTTTAGAGTTATCAAATAAAAGTTATAAGCAATTGAAAACTAGGGACCAATCTGTGATTTTATTGGACCTGGATTTGATTACAGAAAAAAAAATAAAGCGTGGGCCTGGGGGGAACAGCGTGGCACTGCGCGCTCGCGTGGCTACTGTGTGGCTTACAGGGGGCCCGCCATGTCAGCGTGGCGTGGAAAAAAGGTGGGGATTTTTATCCCGCGGCGCTGCGGGTCGAACTCGCGACCGCGCGCTTGCACGCGCTTGCTCTGAACCAATTCAGCTGCTCGCGTTCGTTGTCAGTTAACAGATGCGCGGCCAAGTAGAGGTGTTGCCCTGTTAACTGAATTTTCTGACGAGCAGAAACATCCGCGACTGCAACCTGACGGAACGGCCGGCGGCGATCAACGGAAACGTGCTCGCGTGCTGGTGCTGCTATGGTGGCGATGCGTGCAGTGCAGATACAGAGGGGAGGAGGAGATCTTGGTGGCTCACCACCGTTAGTCGTCGAGCAGAGGCGCGATGACGTCTGATGACGGCGGCGACTGCAGCGGTGTGGATGAAGACGGCGGCGACGCTCTGGCTGTTCTCCGGGCTCCCTCCGGTGTCCAATCGGTAGAAGGGAGAGTGGCGGTGCGGTTCCAGCACTTAGGTGGGTGCGTGCGTGTCCATGGCGACGGTGGTGTGCTCGGATTCAGAGAGGAGGCTACGGTGGTCGCCGGTGAGGTTCAGCAGAGAGGGGAACCGGTGGCTGCGAGGTGGAAATGGCGGCGGAGAAGAGGGAACAGGGGCCTAGGGTAGAGCGTTGTGCCCTAGGGGGTACTTATAGGGTGCTGGGGAGCTTCCTGGCCGTCGGGCGCCGCCGTACGGCGACGTGGCTTGCTCAGATGCCCGCCGTACAGGAGGATGACGACGGGGCGTTCTAAAACGAACCGGTACGCGGTGCTAACGGGCTGGGCTGCGCGCGCGAGGAGAGAAAAGGGGCTGGGCTGGGCTAGGTGACGCGCGCGCGGCCGTTTTTCTTCTGTTTTCTATTTTGCTTTTCCTCTTTTTTTTTGTAGGAATTAGAAA